>JAJJWW010008022.1:0-127130 GCA_023531295.1 Papaver armeniacum | reverse complement strand
CGCTCCTCTAGTAGAAAACTTCAATCATAAGAGAAAAATGAAGTATTTAATCTCATATAAATCTTTTTAGTTATTTTATCGATAGTTAAGACATGATAGAAGTCTATTCAAGACATGATAGAAGTGTATCGAAAGTAGTACGAGATCCTTCACAATTCCATTTCATGATTACTATTTTCAATTTTGTTAAACTCAAAAGAATTAATTAGCTGAAAACATAACCATCTACCGATGTAGAATTTTATCAAAGTTACCTACAATAATTGTTACTATACACAATCTTCTTTACATCTAGTAGTTCAAACAAAATATTTTTATAATTTATTATGAATATGTTGTAGTCTATTAAAATATGTACATCTAAGTTACTCAGAATCGTAAACAATTTTGATTCATCTAGGTTTCTTTAAAGTGGGCACGTGGGTTAGTAGTTTTTGATGGTGGTTTTTAGCTAGTGGTTACAATCGTAAACCCTAGCCGACAAGATCGTCACGTAACTTGGGATAATAATGTCTCCACTAAGCGCATTTATCGAACCCTTTAATATGTCTCATGAAAATTAACAGTGGTACCTTTTTTGTACCGATTAGGTTTCGATAGGCCAAACCCTAATTCCCACACCTTATGTGACAAATGGCATGTCGTGTGCTTCACTTACCCTCCGCGCCAAGGCATGCCAACCATGCCACTGCACTGACCGCGCCAATGGCAAACCATGCCATCCACATCTCCGCCAAGGCATGCCAACCATGCCGCCAGCCGCACCATTGTGCCAATGGCAAACCATGCCACCCACGCTCACCGCGCCAAGGCATGCCTACCATGCTAGCGCACCATGTGCCAATGGCATGCCAAACCCTTGGCCCCACCATGCCAAGCCAACCGCACCTGCCTCGCCCCACCATGCCACGCCATCCGTGCCAAACCCTTGGCCCTACTTATGCCAAGCCATCTGCGCCATTTGGCATTGGCCCCACCATGCCGGCTTCCATGCGGCTACAAAAACGAAGGCATGCGACGATCAACGGCCACCCTTTCATCCTAGATTTAAATCCTAGCCGTCCAAGGTCGCCAAACAACGCATGGTAACCTTGGCCCAAAACCCTAGTTTTTGGCCTCGTTAACTACCCTTAAGGAATGCCATGCCACATGTGTCAATGGTATGCCAACCACCTTGCCGCGCCCACCATGCCGGCCTTCCCTATGGGCCACAAAAACGAAGGCGTGACGATCAACGACCACCCTTCCATCCTCTGATACGAATCCTAGCCAGCCCAAGGTTGCCAAACAACGCGTGATAACCTTAGAATTCTTCCCGAGTTTTACTTTGCAACGTTCACCTCCCGAGCGAGCTCTAAACCTAAATATTTCCGTGCAAGGAGATAGGAAACTCTTTTATGTACATAATGGATGGGCATACCATCAAAATCCGAGGCCGTATGAGAATTCTACATCGATTCTAGTAAAGGGCGCCAATTAGGGTTTCAACATACCAAACCCTAATTTAGACAAAGCCGCAAGCGCTTCCCTTCCAAGCCACAGACTGCCAATGGCTCCACTCCACGATAAAGCCATGCCGGCCATGCTTTCATGTCATTGCCACAAATGAAGGGTTGCAATAATCAACAATCATCCTTCCATCTCGAGATGCATATCTCATCCGTTCAACTTGCCACCTAACGCATGGCAACTTTCGCCCAAGGCCAAACATCACGCTTTTATACTAAAACCCCTAATTTTGGCCACGCCTAAACTATGCCAAGCCATGTCGGCCCTAAAACCATGTCCGGCTGCCAAACAAAGGGTTGCAACAATCAACGGCCACCCTTCCATCTCGAGATGCGTATCTCGGCCCGTCCAAGGTCGCCAGCTAACGCATGGCCACCTTTGGCCCAACGCCAAAATCCTAGCTTGGCCACGCCTAACCACGTTAAAGTCGTGCCGGCCATGCTTTCATGCATCTGGAAACCAAGCAAAGGGTTGCAATGATCAATGGCTACCCTTCCTCTCAAGATGCAAAATCTTGACTGTCGAGGGTCACCACCGGCCGGAAAGTCTCCCAAGATCAACTTGCCAAACAAGAAGAACATGCTACATGTTTTCCACGAAAACACTCGAGACATCAACGCATGTCACAAACCGGGGGATGCTCATTGGGTATTGGTTTGGAAGTTTATACGGTACGGCGTACACTACGCCCAATTATAAGAAAGGGTCATAAGAATGAGGCGGTTAGTAAATACGGCGAGTAATGGTGAAACACTTTTTTTTATGGAACATCAATTCAGGAAGTACGGTTACCACCTCCTCCAATTTACTCACCCGTTTTCCATTTTTTAATGAGACCAGAGTACGTTTCATTTCGATGTGTATAAATAGGCATTACGTATTTCCACCTAACAACAAGTTCTGGTCAGGAGCATACAACACTCAAAAAAACATTGCCTATCTTTCCATCTGTTAGCTTCCCACTTTCTCGATACAAGTCGTAAAACAACTACTCTTCCACTTAACTATTCCGTCTCAACACTCTCTTGCTTCCCTCCCCCAAAACAAACCCTTCTCCTTCACTTTGTGACCAAAGCAAGTACGGAACAACCATTTCTTGGTTTTGCCGGATTTGTACCAATTGATCTCTCGAATCTAAAGTACTCCCTTGCAGTACATTGTTTAGGGTTTAGACTCTCGTTTCTCACCCACACATTCGAAATTACCAAAATCAACATAAACTGTTTTCACCCTCAAACAATTGGTGACCACGGTGGGAGATTGATCTCTCGGTTACAATATCAATTTCTAATAGAGTTGTCAATTTTCAACCCGGCTTGCGGGTTAGACCTAGCTTGGCTTGTTTCAACCCGGGTCGGCTTGTCCCGTTGGCTAAACAAGCCGGGCTAGGGGTTAGCATATCTATCCCTAGTAGAAAACAAGCCAAGCTAGGGTCAACCCGTGAGTATATGCTCATATAGTCGCTCATATAGTCATATGTATGATTTTATGGTTGATGTGAGACACAAAAATATTTTTCCGGTGATATCATTTTATATTTTTCAATAATCTCAAATTTATATCTTATTTACTCTTGAATGACAACTAATATCTTAAGATTTACATTCAATAGAATCAAAGTAGCCTACACCTAAGAAATAAAAAAAACATTTTACGTTTATTATATACATATTACCAAATAACAATTAGTGATTAAATCCTTCGTCTTACTTTAGATAATCAATACCTTCACATTCCATATCAATAAAATAGAGATACCAAATCCAAAATAAATTGATTCATTAGCACCAAAAAAATAAAATTATTGGTAAATAGAATTACTTGAATTTTGTGTGGCTTAGTAAAACAAGCCAACCCGTGAACCCGCCAAGCCAACCCGTCTAGGGCTAGGTTTGAGATTTTGGGCTTGTAGATGAATAGTACTAGGGTTAGGGTTAACCCTAGCTTGTCAAAGGGTTGACAAGCTAGGGCCGGGTTGACCCTAGCTTGGCCCGTTGACAGCTCTAATTTCTAATTCCATATCTCATACTTCAACCCAGACATCAAGGTGGTGGAAGCAAACGATCCGCTCAGGGATCGACAACTCAATTACCTGGAGACTCAGTTACCAGTCATAACACGACAAGGAGTGACTGGGGACTTCCAAGATGGAAGCAAACTATCCGCCCAGGGATCGACGACTCGATTATCAGATGACTCAGGGACGACTGGCGACTTTCCACGATCACGACGGCGCTTCCCACAAAACTCAGACTTGCACCAAAAAGATCCATTTTTCGTTAGGAGATCCGAAAAACCGAGTAAGTAAGTCTTGCTTGACAAAATACATGGTCTACTACTTCAAATCTTCACAGAGATGATAAAAAAATGATAGCCATATTGTTCCCATGTTTCATTTCATGCTTTCTACTGTCGCAGAACATTCACAATTCCATGGCTTTCCTGTGATACTTATGCTACTTATAGTCATAACCAAAAAAATATTATTCTAAAATAATTCATTCCAAAATAATAATCCAAAACCTTCATATATAATAGTTATCTATCAATTCAAATCAAACCATAAACCAGGCGCTTTGTTTGCCTTTCAAAAAAAATAAAAAAATAGTCACCTACCCGTACGTGCCTACTTTGCATAATAATGATTATGCGCCACTATTCATGAGGTAGCCGACGTTACTACGGTGATATTCGAAGAGGAATTGTTTATGATGAAGTATTTCTACAAGTTTATGAAAGGCATACCCATGGCTAGGGTTTACACGATTGTTCAGAACAAAAATATTTCTACAGATTTATGGAAGGCATACCTATGGCTAGGGTTTGCACCAACACAAAAAAACAAGAGAAAAAATTGAAAGACAAACGTTGGAGTACATAGATGGAATATGCTTGCCCACTTTATTGCTACCACGCTACCACTAACACCAGGACGTGATAACAAAGATACGAGATAAAAAGGGGAGCCAACCCCTTTCATAAGCATAACACTTTTTGGAATTTGAAGAAGGAAAGGATTTCCTGTTTGGGCTACGTATGGAAAGAGGAAATCGGGCGCAATAAAAAATTCGCGCCTGCCACACCAATCCAGTAGTGTGCCAAACCGCAGACATCGTGCCAAGACAACGATTCGCGCCATGCCCGGCCAACGATCCGCGCCATACAAATCAAGACAACGTCCATGCCAAGCCGCGTCCACGCTAAGCCGCCCCATTCCAAGACGATCGCGCTAACGCTTGCATCTTTCTAGCGCCAAATTTGCATCCTTTCGGCGCTAACAACTTCCATCCTTCCAAATAACTAACGACTTGCATCTTTACGACTTGCATCCTTCCATCGCTAACAACTTGTATCTTTACAGGCAGCTTGCATCTTTCATCCTTCCAAATGTTGCTCTTGAACGCCCGGGAGAAGGGAATCAGCAATCTAATTTCATCACACGTAAAGATCGAGAACGACTTCTCCAAAATCGGGGCAAAAGAAAATCAAAGATCCCCCCGAGTTCATAAAGACCCTTTTCCTGTCATGAGATGCATGATTTCTGGAAACTTCGCCCGCAAAAATCGTGCAGATGAAACATTTATATGAGATTATATATTTATCCAAGGAACAACATCAAGACATATTTGCATCCCTCAACCGCACTGCATCAGGAAAGCAGCTGTTTCCATCCAGGAAGTCGTTCCCAAACCCCAACCTATCTTGGAAAGAACGATTGATAGATGAAATTGGGGACTCCTAACCACTGTTCGCTTGAAGGGTGTCCGGTTTGACAACACACTGATTGATTGACGCAACCTATTTGCTTCAACGTCCTCCAGCAGTGGCTCCGCTTTAACGTTTGCTTCAGCAGCCGCTCTTCTTTAACGTTCGCTCCAGCAGCCGCTCCGCTTTAGCGTTCTCTCCATAAGATGCTCCAGGATCCGAAGACGAAGCTTTAATGTTTTTTGCCCTATAAGTTTCAACGTTCTATCCAAGAACCGAAGCCTCTTCAATGCCTCCTTCCCGCCAAAGATCATGTTCATGGACAGTTTGCTCGCTTACGCATCTAGCCAACCTACTTTATTCCCATGACAATGTAGTCTCTTCCCGATCACATCTGCCGAGAACCGGATTCAGCTGCGTTTGTTGATACCAGCGAGAGCTTCACCAAAGCACGATCACTACAAAGATGGAAACATGTAAACCACATTTGGGGATTTAGGATCTACACAGAATCCCTTCAATGTCAAAGTTCAGAAGGCACGGTCAACCAAAAGGTCATAGTCACGACGAGGTTATTTACTTTTCAAGGGTGCATCGTAAGAATATCATCACCTCTCTGTCTAGAAGACGCCTGCAACACTTTACAAGGCCGCGGTGGATCCCAAGCCTGCTCAGAAGAAACAACTTCAGAAACTAAAGAAAAATGTGACAGGGGACTGCTCATCGCAGTCCATCCCGATGACCATCAAAGATTCCTGAGATAACCCCAGAGACACGGCATAAACATTTACCTGAAGATGGTAATGAACTTATCCTTGAGAGGCTAGATAGAGTTATTGTTTCATATGATTGGACAAATATTTACAATAATGCTGCTCTTTATCATCTCACAGTTATAGGAAGTGACCACTGCCCTATTATGTTACTTACCAGTAGACTGGAAAATAGCACCAAAAAACCATTTAGGGTGAATAAAGCCTGGTTTAGGGACCCTAGTTGCACTGAAATCATTAAATCTGAATGGAAATGTAATCAAAATGGTTCTCCCTTTTGGTTGACACATTGCCTTAGAAATACTAAATTTGGTCTAAGAAACTGGAATTATCATCACTTTGGAAATATAAACACTCAAATTTCTAACCTGGAAAGTCAATTGTTGGTTCTTACTAGTACTACTATTGGTAGAAATGACACTAGAGTGAATGAGTTAACTCAACAACTCAAATATTGGTATGATATTGAGTCAGATTACTGGAGACAAAGAGGAAAGGATGACTATTTACTTCAGGATGATAGAAATACAGCTTATTTCCACCACAAAGCAAATTATAGAAGACAAAAAACCCAAATAGAATCCCTACAGGACAGTCATGGTACCTGGTTAGATGAAAGGATTGACATTGGAAATGAACTGTTAAGACATTTTAGTTCAATGAGTAAAACATCCAACCCTCCTTGCTCTGATATGTTTTTATCTAATGTGAACTCTGCTATTTCTAATGATGATAATGTTATGTTAACTGCTATTCCTTGTGTTGATGAAGTTAAGAAAATTGTTTTTGAGATGAAGCCATGGACTACTCCTGGCCCAGATGGCTTTCCTCCAGGTTTCTACCAACTGATGTGGGAGACTATAGGACCTGATGTTGTTAAAATGGTTCAAACTTTCTTTCAATCTCAATATATTCTTAAACAACTAAATCATAACTTCACAACTCTCATCCCCAAGAACAACTGTCCCAAGAGTGCAATAGATTTCAGACCCATTAGCTTGTGCAATGTCTCATATAAGATCATATCAAAGTTACTTGCTAGTAGACTTAAATGTGTTCTGCACAAGATTATATCACCTGCACAAACTGCTTTTCTATCTGGTAGACTTATCCATGATAATATCATTATTGCCCATGAGCTTATACATTCTATGAAGAAAACTAAAGCTAAAGATGGTTGTGTTGCTATTAAGCTTGATATGTCGAAAGCTTTTGATAGAGTAGAGTGGTGTTTTCTTATTGATAGTATGAAAAAACTAGGATTCTCTGATACTTGGTGCAACATGATTAATCAATGCATTTCTACAGTGTCGACATCCATTCTCCTTAATGGATCGCCAGGTAATGTTTACTATCCTCAAAGGGGACTAAGGCAGGGTGACCCCTTATCCCCTTATCTTTTTATTCTATGTATGGAAGCATTGTCTAGAAGCTTTAAGAACTGCTGAAAATAATGATCTCATCCATGGGTTTAAAGTTAATAAAAACTGTCCTCCTATATCTCACTTATTTTTTGCTGATGATTGTCTTATTTTTATAAAGGCAAGAAGTAAAGATGCAAGGAATCTTCTCTACTATAATAGAGCAATTCGATAAATTCTCGGAACAATTTGTGAATTTTGATAAATCGACTTTAGCTTTCGGCTATAAAGTTCCCGAGTGTGTAAAAATGAAATCTCTAATATCCTTAGAATAAGAAGAATGTCTCTAAATGAAAAATATTTAGGAGTTCCCCTTCTCTTACAAAAGAGAAAATATGAGTCTTTTGCACACCTCCTAGATAGTTACAAGAATAGACTTCACATATGGGATGCAATATTCCTTTCTCCACCTGGTAGAACTATTATGAGCCAAGCTGTTTTAGGAAACTTAGCTAATCACCATCTAGCTGTTTTCCCTATGCCCAAAGAATTAACTGGTCAAATGGACAGTATTCAAATGAACTTCTGGTGGGGCAAAAAAGAAAATGAAAAAGGATACTATCCCAAAGGATGGGATGATATTGCTCTCCCTAAAGAATTAGGTGGCCTCAATATTAGAAGAACAGAAATCCTTAATATTGCTCTTCTTACTAAGTTGGCTTGGAGGATGGTTTCCTCTCTTGATGAACCTTGGTCTATTATCTTAAGAGAAAAGTACTTTGCTAAGGCTAATCCCCTAACTGATGTTGTGAGTGAACAGGGGTCTTGGATTTGGAAGGGTATCCGTACTGGGCTAGAGATTGTCAAAAAGCATTATGTCATGGAAATTGGTGATGGTGCTTCTGTGTCAATTTGGAAAGATAATTGGATTCCAACACGGCACAAGCCTCCTGAATCACATTTCCAATCCTCTGGTATGAAAACTGTTGGTCAATTAATTGATCAGGATAGAAAGGTTTGGAATACTGATACTTTAAAAGCTCTTTTTGATGATAACACTGTCACTGAGATTACTAGGATTAGAATTCCTTTATTTGGCAAAGATAAAATTAGATGGGAACCAAATAGGAATGGAACTTTCTCCATTAAGTCTGCCTACAATGTTATTCTTAAGGAGACTTTACTTCATAAACCCACTAAGAATAATTTAAACATATGCTGGAAATCTTTCTGGAAACATAAGCTTCCACCTAGAATCCATCAATTCGTGTGGAAATTCCTACATAATTGTCTTCCAACTAAGTCTAGACTTTCCAGATTCACTAAATATCAAGATAGTTCGTGCCCATTGTGTGGCAATGCTCGAAACTTGCCAAAGATCTATTTTTTGATTGCATCATCACGAATTCTATTTGGAATACCGTGTAAGCTCCAATCTTCTTGCTCATATTCAACACAAGGATTTGCATGAATGGTTCTGTGATTTTTTCTCAGCTATCAATAATAATGTAGGTAAAGATTTCAAGATGTATGATATGGCATGTTTCATTATTTGGCTCATCTGGAAATCCAGGTGTGGAAAGTTTTTTGACAACAAGTCTTTTACTACTGTGGAAGTAGCTAACAATATCTTATTACAGATGGATGAATGGAATAGAGCTATTACTCTTCATTCTATTCAAAATCATCCCAACAGGCAAACTGTACACAAATGGGCACCTCCTCCTTGTGGTGTTCTGAAAATAAATTTTGATTGTTCCCATTTAAATATAAATTGCCTGTCTGGATGGGGTCTCGATATGTAGAGATTTTGTAGGTGATAGCCATGGATCATGAGGAGGCTCGGCTTCTTCAATAGATCCGAGAGAAGGCGAGAGCGCAAGCTCTTCTAGAAGTCATTTTTTGGGGCGAAATCAAATGATTGGAAAAGAATACACCTGGAAGGAGATTGCGCAAATGTGATAGTCGCTTTCTCAATGGAAAATCCACAGCTTTGTGAAGTGGACAACTTATAACTTAATAACGATGCATTAAGCATTCTCGAAATCTTTAGATTTTTGGGTTTGCTCCTATGTTCACGGGGATGCAAACAATCTAGGCCGATTCTTTGGCTAAATATGCTAGGACTCAATCTTTATGTTTTAATTGGTTTAATAATGTCCCTACTTGGACTCAAGTTTTGATCCAGCAAGACAAAAACAATATGTAACTTTCTTTAAAATCAATCTATTTCCTATTAAAAAAAAAAAAATATCCATAGGCTATGGAACTTAAATTCCATTTATTTGGCCATAGCCTCTAAGAATACTAATCGTAGAAGTAATGGTTATCACTTACTCTAGTTTGTACTCCTCTTAGGCTCCTATGGCTTATGTTTTTCTATATATATATTCTGACATAGGAGATGACCAACAACCAAGGGGTGCTGCGAGATATGGATAGGTGGGATCGGTTTGCCTAACTTGCAGACTAGCTTCCAAAAGCGTTTGTCTCTAATTTTCACAAAAAACACCCCTTCTTAAGAACCCACAATTGGGGATACTAAAACTAATTGGGGATAGAGGAAAAGGACAAAATTTGGATCCAAATATCAATTCAGGGTCACCCCTTATCTAAGCGTTTTACGTAATACCTAATCTACCCCTCACTAATCATGATTAATGGTTAAATATAATTAGGTAAGTTAATAGTTTAGTTTGATAATCATTAGAATAAATCATTATCATTGAATTTGTTGATGCAACAACATTAAATCAAGATATTTATGATCATGAAAGTTTATGGGAAGAACCGAGCCATGAAAGTAAACAAGATGAATATACAAGTGCTCCAATTAGTCATATATAGGTATTAATGTATTGAAATTTGATTTTTTTTTCATTGAATCCGTCATTGTTACGCTGAAAACTCGGTCTTAGGCATGGTAAAAGTATCGAGCATGCCGGGAGTGGTGCCGGCATGGTCGATTCCCAAATGAACCATGCCGCTTTGAGGACAAAAACATACAGAAAACATTTGTCTGAAATAGCAAGTATCGGCATGGTATTATTCATCCTGAATAACCATGCCGGAACTCAGTATCGGCATGGTCTTCATCTTAAATAACCATACCGACACTCAATACCGACATGGTCTTCATCCTAAATAACCATGTCGTCACTCACTACCGGTATGGTCTTCATCACTACCGGCATGGTCTTAATCCCCACTGAATGTAAAAAAAAATCAAAGTGAGGAGCCGGCAGAGAAGGATAAGGGTATTTGAAAGGGAGTGAGAAATGTTTCGAATTTAAAAGGGAGTATGGTATATTTATGTTTGATTTAACTTTTATTATTTTAAAGGGTAGTTTCGTATTTTCGCCCCAAAAAAAAACACCCCTTAACAAACACTATTGGTTGGGGGAAGTAATTTATATCCCCCAATTAGTTTTAGTATCCCCCAATTACGCGTTCTTTAACCGTGTTATTTTATTGCTTGTTTTTCCCCACATGATGAGATTCTTTTTGCTAATATTTTGAGGGTATGTTCCTCTTACCAAGTTCTACATGCCTACCGAAAATAAGCACATTTCGAAATATAAAACCTCATAATCTACCGGTCTTAATTTGGACGGCCAGAAATCCGTTGATTTTGAACGACTCATTTTCAAAGTAATGGACGGTGGTGTTATACGTCTCGGGATACGCTCGTTTCGGTAGGAACGTAGAGCTAACTATTAACATATCCTCAAAGTATTAGCTTCAAATCTGTTACATTTTGGTTTTTATTCACAAGAATGAGGTCTAACGTGTGAGATAGTGTGATAATAAAAATGGGAGGGGATCCCTCCTCTTTAATCATACTACGTAATTAACAAGTAACCATTAAAATGAAAACAACTTTATGAAAAAATCCTTGTATTCTTCTTTTGAAGGGCTAAGACCATCTAACGTAGAATTTATTTTTGTGGACCGTGTTTCTATCTCTTTGAACAACCTAGCTTTAATACAGTAGAAACTCTTTTAATTAATACTCGATTATTTAATAAACTCTCTTAAATAATATTTTTGGCCGGTCTCGAGTCGGGGACAACGTTCCAAATTAAAAATTCGCTAAAATTGTAAGATAATACTTTTTTGATTACCTATGTAGGTCCCAGATGAAATATAAATTAATAATGCATTATATATAATACATTAATGGTTTGCGAAGACTATTTGGAAAATGATTTAATTGTCTTCTATTTTTTGCTAAAATCAATATTGCATTGAGTTTCATCTCTAATTTTTCTTATCATTGTAAGAATTTTTGGTTTTGTTTTCTCATAGATCAACAAGAAATTATTCAATGTGATTGCCGCTTTAATAGCCTCGTTTCGTGAAGGGGGCACTATTGTAGAACTTTCATCATCTTCTTCCACATCTTTATCAGTTCCCATAACGTTCCCGATTATTTCTTCATCGAGTCAACAACCGTAACTTCATTTTCTTCCTGGATAATTTAGGACATCTTTGACATTCATTGAATTGCGATAGCCCAACTTCTCGATCAAATTTTGCAAGTCCTAAGTGATTTCATTGTCTGTGTGTTCATCCAAATTGTCTAAACTTATGTTATCAGTTGATCGAAGTTTACAATGACGAAAGCAGTTTGCAAGTGTATTTGTACGACATCGATAGTCCATGCTAAAATTGCAAGATCTATTGCATCTAACACATTTATTTTTTTCTGGATTAATTTAACGCCCCTAATTAATAGCCTTCCAAAAGACCTCTATAAAATCGACGACAATAATGCATTGTAAAAGCTCGTATAATCCATGCATCAAAAGGTTGAATTTTTGAAGTTGTGTTTGGTGGCGAAAAAAATAATTCAACATTTTGCAGTCCTTCAATATGATATGGTATTTTGTTTGTATAGAAACTAATTATTTGATATATGAAATTGATCTATAAGTTAAATAAAGTATTAATTAATATATAAATTAATAATTATTAATTTATCGGTTAATTAATATCTCGCTTAATTAATAAATTTTGATGATCCCGACAGCATTAATTTATAGAGTTTCTACTGTATCACGACATAAGATTCTGGAGCAGAAGCATCAAAGATTCAAAATATTTCAAATTTGTATAGTTGGGCTAATTTTAAATCTCACTGGGCTATTTTTTACAAAATCTGAAAATTACATGGGCAGTGGGCCAAATGAGTTCTTGCAAGTAAGTTACCATTGTCACTTGAAGTCAGAGTCTTGAATGGTTACCTTGTAGACTTCTGGGAAACTGTCATGTTATTGAATCTATATCTAACACCAGTCAGTTGACTTGAATAATATTATAAGCACATAATTTGTCTCGGGGTACAATAATACCCGTAAGGTACATATGCAGAGCTGTCGATATCAATAAACAGAGATGCACAGCTACAAATTAAGAGACAAACGCGCTACCACCAACAGTATGTTTCTGAAAAAATGTCAGCACTTATTGACAGACAAAGAACGATACTCTGTACCTATCAAAGAGCTGTACAGAAGGCTCTTGGAAGGACTCTTAATTAAGCAAATCATTATCAGAAGTACATTTGGTATACTGCTGGAATTTTCCATTTAAAGTTTGTGTCGGCTGTGGCAGCAATATCAAGTGGAAGAGATGGCAGTGCTTTCAACACCTTTTCATGTTGCTCGAATTCAAAACCGTCATGTTTCGCTTCGTGCAATCAGTTCCAGCAATGGTCTCAAGAAAGTGGATATTTCCGGTGGCGGAGCTGTCTTATGCCTTCATACGGGGTTGTTTCCTTTGCGGCTAACTCCTGGTAAAAAATGGGGTTGCCCGGTTGTCAGAAGTCAGGTTTCAGCAGATTCTAATGTTGTATGTCCTTATATTGTGGAGGAGAATTTGAGCAAAATGGAAGAGAGTGCCAGTTTCCTTTCTCCAGACATTTCCATGAAAGGAACTTAGTAAGTATCTATAAATTTTTTTATGTATCTCCACTTTGTCTCAGTCTATTCTTGATTAGTTGATAATTCTTTTGTTCGACTGTCAGCAAATTTGTGAAGAGTTCAATAAAGAAATCAAACCGTCTTAGCGTCTTGCAAGAACTTTTTGCTCTTTCCTTGCCTGCAATTTGAGGACAAGCATTTGATCCCTTAGCACAACTGATGGAGACAGCATATATTGGTAGTTTTGGTAATTTGTCCTCTCTTGTGTTTTTGATTCTTTGTACCTTATACTGTATTTGGTTCTGTGAATTATATACTTAAGAGGTGACATTTAGACTAACTCTCACCGGAAATGATTCCAATAGGTCCTTTGGAGTTGGCTTCTGCCGGTGTTTCTGTATCAATTTTCAACATTATATCCAAGCTATTCAATATTCCTCTTCTTGGTGTTGCAACTTCATTTGTGGCCGAAGACATTTCCAAAAATGCAATGAACAATGGTAGGCGGCCAACTGAAGTTCTGGAGAAAAAACAATTATCATCAGTTTCTACTGCAATACTATTATCTGTTGGAATCGGGATCTTTGAGGCTCTAGCGTTATATGTTGGAGCCGGATTTTTTTTAAATATGATGGGCATTTCGTCAGTAAGTTCCATGTACCTTTCGTGTGAAACATTAACTTTTGTTTAAAGGGGAGGAGTAATGCATCTTAAAACCACATTTTGTAATCAAACAGGCTTCGTCTATGAGAATTCCGGCACAAAGATTTATCAAATTGAGGGCAATTGGTGCCCCTGCAGCCGTCCTTTCTCTAGCTCTCCAGGGCGTCTTTCGTGGTTTTATGGATACGAAAACTCCTTTGTTCTGTGTAGGCAAGTGTCTTTTGATGTCATCCATCCTTTTGAACTTGCATGTATTATCAATTAATCCTAGCTACATGCAACATATTTTCGTGTACATACCATGCATCCTTTTCTTCCAACTGATATTTGATCTATGTGCAGGAGTTGGCAATGTTATAGCTATATTCTTGTTTCCATTACTGACATATACGTTTCGGCTGGGTGTAATTGGTTCAGTCATTGCCAACGTTTCATCTCAGTATGTCCTTTCTTATTAAACTATGCTATATTATATGACTGAATTCGACATGGAAATGATTTGAAACATTTAAATTTATCGTACTTTCGTGTTACTTCTGCAATATTTCAGGTACATAATTGCCATTTTGAAGATCTGGTTTATTAGTAAGAGGGTTGTGTTATTGCCACTTAAGATAGAAAATCTGCAGTTTGCTGGCTACGCAAAATCTGGTCAGTGAAAGCATTTCTCTGTAGCATTTCAAATATTGCTCAATGGGCTTCTCATTCAGGTGACATTTTCTTCATTCAGGTGGTTTTCTTTTTGGGGGGACCGTAGCTTCACTCGGGGCTGTGACATTGGGGGCATCCATGGCTGCTCGTCAAGCACCAATACATATGGCAGCTCATCAAATATGTTACCAAGTGTGGTTGGCAGTATCTCTCCTTGCAGATGCCATTGCTTCATCAGCTCAGGTATTCAGTTGTTGATTTCAGTCTCCAATTTATTTCGTCCCACCGATTTATTTGTTTTTCACAAGTGTCTTCATTGTTACTTGATAGGCTATGATTGCAAGTTCCTACTCAGAAGGTGACTTCAGTAGAGTGAAAGAAATAACGTTTCTCGTTTTGAAGGTAATCTTCTTCTTAGGTCTCCTTTTATGTTCTACCTCTCCGTGTTCGCTTTTGTAGCTGTATTATTAGTTCGTTCCCTGACATAACAAGTTCTTTCAGACAGGACTAGTAATGGGTCTTGCCTTAACTATCATACTGGGAGCATCTTTTGATAAAATTGCCTTGTTATTCACCAAGGACGCAGAAGTCCTAGCAGTCGCTCGATCTGGGATACTGGTAAGTACACATCTCCCCCCCTAACTTAGGCGGTTAGACAAGCTACTCCAATCTTCACTAACAATCAAAAAAGAAATTCTTTAGCTTTTCATGTGTTCCTGATGTTCATTTGGTACATTTCTTGCAGTTTGTTTGTGCCAGTCAGCCGCTCAACGCTTTAGCTTTCATTTGCGATGGACTCCATTTTGGTGTCTCAGATTTTCAATATGCAGCTCACTCTATGGTAAACATGCGCGCTCTTAATAGCGCTAGGCCCTGTGTGAGTCGTCTAGCTTGCTCTGACAATTTCTCCTTATTAACATTGATTTGTTTTTTCAGATGTTGATTGGAGTTGTAACTTCAGCATTTTTGCTCTATGCTCCTTCGGTTTATGGTCTCTCCGGAGTTTGGCTGGGTTTGAGCCTTTTCATGGGTCTGCGTACGCTGGCAGGTTTTACTAGGTAAGTTAATATTGCACTGCTGTTTTTTGTGTTTGCAGAATTTTGTATCTCGCATTTGTTATTCTCATGCTTTCTTTTCACAAAACAGCTAAATGGTTGCTCTTTACTTTGCAGATTTATGTCTAAGTCTGGTCCATGGTGGTTCTTGCACAAGGACTTTCATAATACCAAAGCCAATGTAAATTAGAGTTATAGCTTTCATCAACCATTCATAGCTTTATACACTGTAAAAATGTGCAAATGCCTAGTCTCCTTCTATTAAACACGATTCTTCGAAAGTTTCTGTAATTATTAATTTAAGTTGTTGTTGAGTTACTCAAAAACAAAAACATCCCCCAAATGTGTACATATGCCATGTTTTCCCTTATCGATAGCAGAAAAGTCAACTTTCTGTGAAGCTTATCATTCGATAAAATAAAATTCGTAGCAGATGAATTTTCCTCATCAAATGTGTACATATGCTATTTTTTTTCCCTTATCGATAGCAGAAAAGTCAACTTTTTGTGAAGCTTATCATTCGATAATATAAAATTCGTGGTAGATGAATTTTTTCTTATCGATTTCAGAAAAGTCAACTTTTTGTGAAGCTTATCATTCGATAATATAAAATTCGTGGTAGATGAATTTTTTCTTATCGATTTCAGAAAAATCAACTTTTAGTGAAGCTTATCAATCGATAAAACGGTAGGCGAATCGACAAGGTGAGATTCGTACTCTATCCTTGGTAATGGGCAAGCAACAACAACCAAATCCACTGTCGAACCACCATACCAACCCCTTAACATGACCTTAATCCCACATTGCTTATATGGTGTAGAATTGGGTATTTTATATCTCCGTGGGTTCCCTCAACTTGCACACGCGCCACACGAGTTAGGGTTGGTGCCCCCGCATGTACTTTCCTTTTTGGTAAATTTACCCTTCCTTTATATATTGCAAGCACATCCGACCACCGAATTTCTTCTTAGGGTTTTGAGTTTTCCCCTCTTTCTCCAGAGACTTCTTTTTTCTGGTTATTCATCAATGGGAAGCCTCGAAGAAGATTTTGGTGCGATTGACAAGCAATTTCTCGCTGCTCCAATAAAGAAAGCTGTGGACAAATTCCCACTGGTTCCTGAATTTCTCAAGGTGAGAGGTTTAGCTAAACAACATTTAGATTCTTACAATTACTTTGTTAATATCGGAATCAAGAAAATTGTTCGTGCTAATGCTCTAATTGAATCTGCTATTGATCCTCAAATCGGCTTTCGGTACACTAATGTCGAAATTGGAGAGCCTTGTATAGATATTGATACTGCAAGGAAAAGCCTAGTTCCTATTATACTGAAGAAATTTGGGAAGTAGTGAGAAACATGAAACCCAACAAATCGCCGGGACCTGATGGCTTCCCGGTGTCGTTTTTCAAACATAACTGGTCATTAGTTGGTGATCAATTAGTAGGATTAGTCAAAGATTTTTGGATTTCAAAAAAACTTAACCCTGAACTAAACAAAACTTTTCTTTCTTAATACCCAAATGCAAAGAACCAAAAACACCTTCTAATTTTAGACCACTTGGTCTATGTAATGTTCCTTATAAAGTGATTTCTAAACTGTTAGCAAATAAGATGAAAGGCTTACTTGATAAGCTAATTTCTCCTTTCCAATCAGCTTTCTTGTCAAACAGACATGTTACTGATAATATTATAGTAGCACATGAGTTAATTTATGCCATGAATCATATGAAAACTAAAGAAAAAGGTCTAGGAGTCAAAATAGACATGTCGAAAGCTTCCGACAGAGTTAGTTGGACCTTTTTATCACTAGTACAGAAATGGCCTTTAGCTACGCCAAATATAAATTTCCCTGTCACGCCTTTTTGGTTTTGGCGTGTCTATAGGGTATACTTCTACCCTATAGACACGCCATGTTCAATGGGCGTGTTCATATAAGTGCTTTCGGCCACGCCATGGCTACTAGCGTGTCAAAATTTCAACCGTTTAGTCACGTTAACTTCAAATTTTTGATTGGGCGTGTTTATAGACCAGTCTATGGCCACATTAGGTATTGGGCGTGTTTATAGACCAGTCTATGGCCACATTAGGTAGTTGTGGTGTGTCCAAAAGGTTAGTCACGCTATTTAAAGTGCGTGTCCCTAGTGTACGATTGATTGACACACCAAATTCAAAGTGTGGCCAAAAAGTTCTTCTTTGGACATGCCTATACCAGCGTGTCCATAGTATACGATTTATAGACACGCCAGTATATGCGTGTCCATAGTGTAGGACATATAGACATGCTACATTGAAAGTGTGGCCAAAAATTTCTTTTTTGGACACGCTAGTATATGTGTGTCCATAGTGTGTGTTCTATAGACACGTCGGTTTTATACGTGGCTAAAAAGTTCATTTTTAAAAAATTAATAAAAATCTTTCGCCCATATTCGAACGCATGACCTCGAAGGATTTAGATAACGTACCAATCCACCAAGCCTCCCATCTTTAGATGTTTAGGATTAGTGTTTTGAAAATACTAGACTGGTTGAACTACTCAACATTTAAATAAACACGCCAAGTTGAAAGTGTGGCCAAAAAGTTCTTCTTTGGACACGCTAGTATATGTGTGTCCATAGTGTGCGTTCTATAGACACGCCGGTTTTATAGCGTGGCGAAAAAGTTCGTTTTTAAAAAATTAATAAAAATCTTTCGCCCATATTTGAACGCTTGACCTCGAAGGATTTAGATAACGTACCAATCCAACAAGCTGCCCATTTATGGGACATGACTTATGCTGCTCCTATTATAGTGTCTGTAGTATCCAATAGGAGAATCAATGGTAGGATAGAACCACCAATGGAAAGAAAACATATTGTTATTGGACGAATGCCTGTTATGCTGCGTAGCTGCCGCTGCGTGTTGAACGGGAAGGACGAAGATGAGCTTGCGAGACTCGGTGAGTGTCCACTTGACCCTGGTGGTTATTTTGTTGTTAAGGGAACTGAGAAAGTTGTTTTGATTCAAGAACAGCTTTCGAATAATCGAATTATTATTGATACTGTGAAAGGGAATTTAGTAGCATCTGTAACTAGTAGTACTGAGAAGATAAAGAGTAAGACTGTGATTCTTATGGACAAAGATAGGATTTATTTGCTATTGAACCAGTTTTCTAAGAAGGTTCCGATTATGGTTGTAATGAAGGCTATGGGTATAGAGAGTGATCAAGAGGTGGTGCAGATGGTTGGTAGAGATCCTAGATATGCGAATATGTTGTTGCCGTCTATTCAGGAATGTGCGACTGCGAATGTGTATAGCCAGAAACAGGCTCTGGAGTATCTTGATAGTAATGTCAAGAAGTATGGGTTTTCTAATGCGAGCCAAGAAGGAAGAGCGCTGAGTATTCTGCGTGATGTTTTTATTGCTAATGTTCCTGTTCGTGAAATGAACTTCCGTCCGAAATGTATATATGCTGCTGTGATGATGAGACGCATGATGGATGCGAATTTGAACAAAGCTGCTATAGATGACAAGGATTACGTGGGGAACAAGCGGTTGGAGCTTTCTGGACAGTTGATATCTTTGCTTTTTGAGGATTTGTTTAAGACAATGAATGACGAGGCTAAGAAGCGAATGGATCTGGAATTAAAAAAAGGTACATCGAGGAGCCCTGAGTCTTATATAATGGGAAATAGCATTACCCAGGGATTGGAAAGGGCACTCTCTACTGGTAACTGGGATTTAAAACGTTTCAGGATGCACAAGACGGGAATGTCACAGGTTCTAGCTCGGCTTTCCTTCATTGCAGCTGTGGGACAAATGACAAGAGTTAAACCACAATTTGAGAAGTCCAGAAAAGTGAGTGGACCAAGAGCATTGCAACCAAGCCAGTGGGGTATGCTTTGCCCATGTGATACTCCTGAAGGAGAAGCTTGCGGGTTGATTAAGAATTTGGCCCTGATGACTCATGTAACAACTGATCAAGAAGAGGGTCCTATAATATCTTTGTGTCACAGTTTAGGTGTGGAAAGCTTGGAACAACTCTCAGCTGAAGAGATTCACGCGCCAAATTCCTTTCTGGTCATATTTAATGGGATTATTCTCGGCAAGCACAGGCTACCACAACGTTTTGCAACTTGCATGAGAAAATTCCGGAGAGCAGGAAAAATTGGGGAGTTCATCAGTGTATATGTGAATGAGAAACAACAGTGTGTTTACATCGCCTCAGATGGAGGTCGTGTATGTCGTCCGCTTGTTATTGCTGACAAGGGAATATCCAGGATTAAGGAACACCATATGCAGGAGTTGCGGGATGGAGTGCGCACATTCAGTGACTTCGTACGTGATGGACTGATCGAATATCTTGATGTTAATGAACAGAACAATGTGTTGATTGGTTTATATGAAGGAGAACCTAAAGAAGAAATCACTCATCTAGAAATTGAGCCTTTGACGATCTTGGGTGTTTGCGCTGGGTTAATTCCATATCCTCACCACAATCAGTCACCAAGAAATACATATCAGTGTGCAATGGGAAAACAAGCGATGGGAAATATTGCCTATAACCAACTATCTCGAATGGACTCACTCCTTTACCTTTTAGTGTATCCTCAAAGACCACTGTTGACGACGAAAACAATTGAACTGGTTGGGTACGATAAGCTTGGAGCTGGGCAGAATGCAACAGTTGCTGTTATGAGTTATAGTGGTTATGACATTGAGGATGCTATTGTCATGAACAAATCATCTCTTGACCGTGGTTTTGGCCGTTGCATCGTACTGAAAAAGAGTGCTGCAATAATGCAGGGGTATCGTAATAATACACAAGATAGAATATTGGCTCCTGAAAAAGATGACTTGGGCAATCTTAAAGATGAGAAGATGAGGATATTAGACAAGGATGGGATTGCAATTCCTGGGCAAATTATTAGGCCTCGTGATATCTATGTTAATAAAGAAGTCCCAAAGGATACCACGGGTACTGTGAATCCGCTGAAATTCGGATTCAATCCTGCCCATCAGAGACACAAAGGTAATACAGGTGAGACAGAAGTAATCGACAGAGTAGCACTCTTTTCAGATATCAACAACAATCTATGCATGAAGTTCCAAATTCGCCATACCCGCAGACCAGAGGTAGGTGACAAATTTAGCAGTAGACATGGGCAGAAAGGTGTTTGTGGCACCATCGTTCAGCAGGAGGATTTTCCTTTCTCGGAACGAGGCATTTGCCCTGACTTGATTATGAATCCTCATGGATTTCCAAGTCGAATGACAATAGGGAAAATGATCGAGCTTCTTGGTGGAAAGGCTGGGGTATCATGCGGTAGATTCCATTATGGCAGTGCCTTTGGGGAACCAAGTGGCACTGCAGACACAGTTGAAGCTATAAGTAAAACCCTTGTGGAGAAAGGCTTTAGCTACAACGGCAAAGATTTTCTGTACTCAGGTATCACTGGGTCTCCTCTACAAGCATATATATTCATGGGGCCAATATACTACCAGAAGCTAAAGCACATGGTTTTAGACAAGATGCATGCTCGTGGTTCAGGACCTAAAGTCATGCTCACTAGACAACCCACAGAAGGGAAAGCCCGTAATGGAGGGTTACGAGTAGGAGAGATGGAACGTGATTGCTTGATTGCATATGGTGCTAGTATGCTGATTTATGAACGATTAATGATCTCCAGTGACCCGTTTGAGGTTCAGGTCTGTCGTGCTTGTGGTTTGTTAGGCTATTACAACCGTAAGCTCAAAATTGGTGTCTGTTCTTCTTGCAAAAACAGTGAAAACATGTCCAAGATGAAGCTGCCATATGCCTGTAAACTCTTATTCCAAGAACTTCAGTCGATGAACATTGTCCCTCGTTTGAAGCTTACCGAGGCCACATAAACAAGGTGGAGTAGGACATGAAGACCAACCTGTCGAGAGGTGACATGCAGTTTTTCCTCCTTTCTAATTTCCCTCCTCAAATTTTGTTTGAATTTCTCCAATGTTTTTTTCACATGAAGCACACACTTTACTGCTATAATAATACATGAGTTTCAAGTTTTGTATCTGTAGTTTTTTCCATTTGATTCTATTATTTGCTTTCCCAGAATGACCACATGATCTCAGAATTTGTACAGTTCTAAGTTATAGCAAGTATCTAATGAGGTGGTCAGCTACCTTTGCATATGATGGACCAAGCCTTCGGATTAGAGATCTTTATTCTTTGAATCATTCTTATTCCACCAGAAATCCTCATTCTTATTTCAGTAGAAGGGGTTTAAAATTTTCTTTGTAATTTTTGTCAAGAAGTTAGATGTTCCCAGTGGCGGTCATTTTTAAGCATTAATGGGACTTACAGAATTTCCGTTGTAAAAAGTCATCGACTCATCAATACCCAAGAGCTCACCTCTCTCCAGGGAGAGCTCTGCAAATCGGGCAGTACTGAGTCAAAAACAATATAACCGATTCTCTATAGAAACAGTAGCGTCTCTGTTTTTTTGAAGGTTTAATCAATCAACTTATTCAAACTTAAACCAAGATGGGTTTTCATTTCGATGTCGGTTGAACAGAATTAACTCTACAGTGATGGATTCGGGTGGATTGTATTCTTCATACCTCGTGAGTTTTTAGAGTTGTTTGGTCGAGTAGATGAAAAATCTAATTCTTCCAGAAGTCGGAAACCAAGTTGTGTAACTGGAATCTTCCTCCGCTTTGCCTCATGTAAGTACTCTCAAGTTCTTAAGCATCGGGCCTTGTTTAGTTTAGTTTGTCTACTATATGGTTATCTTCTTCGATTTGGGAAAGGTATATTTATCGTGTTCACAATCCCTAGTTGCTTCAAGGTCACAGTTCACCTCATACTGCCTACTGATTTACTCACTGTGTTGTACCTTAACCCCCTACAAACCAAAATCAATTACAAAAGTCCCCACTACCACACCTTGTTTAATGGAAACCCAATCAACTTCACTTAAATCTGGATGCTTTCGATTACTGGAAACAACACCTAAAAATATGTTTTCTGTTTTAATCATTTCAATCGTCATATGTGCCGGTTTACCTATGATTTGTTTCCCATCAATCTTTTGTCCTTCATGAGGATCCGCAAATGGTTCTCTGAACCGATTCGGGCAAACATGATTATAGCTTTGGTTACACAATTCCTTCACTTAGATCAGGCAAAAAAGACTGTTAATCAACATAGAGAAAGTCATTGGGTACCAAAACTGGAAGATAAAACATCTCAATGGGTAGTTCATGGACAACGTGTTGAGTATCCGGAAACTTTGGGAACTGGTTTCCATCTCCATCTTATTCGAATCGGGTTGAACCAAACTAAAAACGTTGTACACGCGATATTTCAAGGAAAATCCACCCATGCTTAAGTATATCATAGGAAAAAAGACATTGCATTTTCCATCTTCGTCGCATCCTATAATGAACGTTGTAGCCGAGTCATGGGAAACCGGGTTCTGAGAATCGAATATATCTCACGATGGAAGACCCGAGAAAACGTCAAACCGGTATACAACGGATGCGGGTTCCTTTGCTAAGAATTTTGACCGAGTCAAAAGATAGATGGGATGAATGGGAGGACAGACTACTTAGGAGGAATCGTATGTTTGGATCGGTTGTAAAGTGGATCCGGTTTAAGATGTGTCTAGTGGGAACATGTCTGCTTTTGGGAAAAGAGCCTGACTCTTTTTATGCCGCTTTTTATGTATCGACAATGGATCATTTGCTGTCTTTGATAAAGGACGTAACAGAGTCTCTTTTGGACGACTTGTGGAGCCGTATGCATGGGAGGATATTAACACTCAAGTGGGAACATGTTCATTTTTAGGAAAAGGGCCTGAATGTGTCTCTGTCACTGTCTTTTTATGTCTAATAAAGAAGGTAATAGGGTCCATTTGGACAACACGTGGAGACAGGATGAACGGGGGAATTTGAACAAATACTGATTGTTCATGACCCATACTCCAGCTACAACCCACGGCTCACCAAAAGTCCGGGTAGCACACCGAGGTGTTATCATATACGGCAAAGTCAAGGCAGCGGTCATCAAAAGAGCATGCATTCAAAGCAGTGTACCGACCAAACCAATTCAAAGGCAACCACAGCCGGGATGGGACTTCTCGATCGTCAGAGAGAAGTTGGCTGAGTCCCTCTATGGAGAAATGCGAGATGTTGGCAGGACCCAACTCTCGCATGCAAAATGAGTAATTTCTGGAGGGGCTGTCAAAGGAAACAACATACTTTGACAGCCCAAATATCGCGCGAACTCGCGCAAAATGTCAGGTTATCTCTTTCCTTCATGTACATAAATAAGTGTGTTATGGCACCATGTTTTAGTTGTTCGTTAGGTCCAGTCAAAGGTTATGGCCTCTATAATTCCCTATCTTGGGATCATCCCGTAGACGGTGGTTACTCTCGACTAATACGATGCTACACCAACAACTCAGCTCAGCACCACCATCAACAACCACAACTTCCATTCCCACATTCACAGCTGAGATTAGGGAACAAAGAGATTAGTCGCAATTTCACCAACCAGTCTGAGACTTACCGTAATCGTCGACCAGTATTTGCTTTTGTGTTTTCTTCTTCTAGGATTTCAATTGAGTTTATTAGTAGTACTAAGGATAGCTTAGGTTCAGCGAAGCATCAACAACATGATTCAGTTATGCAAGTTTCATATCAGCGACAACAGCAAAAGGTGCTCATAGAAGGTGGGGACAAGAGCCATACACCACACCACAGCAGCAACAACTACCAATCCGCCAAACCCTCGGCTACAGAATTACCATCATCATCAACAACACTAAAGGATAACTTCATTGTTTATACTTTGAAGTACCCTTCAAAATTTAGGCTATTCTTGTGGATAGTCATTGAAGAAGGTTTTATAACCTTCACACTCCGGATCTACCTCCATCACTCCATCATCAACTATTTGGCTAGCCGTAACTGCTGTGTTCTACACCGACTATGGTTTCAGACACTGGGATCGAAAAACAACCAAGATTGTAACGAAACTATGCACGTAACATGGATCAAAAGAGGAATCAAAATTTGGAAGAACATGCACACCATCAAGGGGATAAGGTCTAATCGAACAAGACGGTCAGAAGTTAATGCTTATAATTGGGAACTAATTATGCTAATGTTTTATCTACCCAATTGTAAAGACTGGGAATACCACATTCCTAAACTATGTAACCTTTGAATATTCGAGCCTTTAAATAAAATTCTCTTTGTTCAAAAAAAAAAAAAAAAAAGAATTTCCGTTGTAATTTTTTCATGCTTACGATGGATCCAGAACTAAAATAAATTCTCGATTTTTTTGGAGGTAGACCATTTATCCCATAATTTCACCAAATTTTCCAAGAATATCCATAAGATTTTCAGCTTCTTTAAAATACGCCCAAATGAAAATGAAGCAGCCGTTTGCAAAAAAAAAAAAAAAAAAAAAAAAAAAAAAAAAAAAAAAAAAAAGGATATAGTTTTTTTTTTTTTTTTTGAAAAGGGGTTAATATTGATAACTTGATGCCGAGGAGGCATAAAATACAGAGGAACAGGAGGAAAAAGAGAAAAGTTTACAAGACTAAACAGGCAAGTGCCATCTCGGAAAAGCCAAAGACAAGAATTACAAACTATTAACATCCCAATCGCTTCGGATAAAGCTTTTCCTCCCAACGAGCCACCAGGTCGTCAAAGTATAATCCACCAAACGCCTTAGTAGGAAGTCCCCATTGATATAAGAGAGACTTAACCGCAATAACTGTGTTGGCTTCATTTTGGTTTTTATTATGGAAGGATCGCCTATTCCTCTCCATCCATACTGCCCACCAGATAGCATGTGGAAGACAATTCCAGATAAAGTTGTGCATATCATTAGGAACTTGCTTGTTATTATTTTATTTTATTTTGTTCACTACTACAAAAAAATCATAAATAGTGAAAAAATTTATAGGAAAGGAGGAGTAGAGAAGAGAGAAAAAGAAAGACAGAAGAAACTTGCTTGAGTCGACAACAACAATAGTTAACTAACAAGTACAAAGTCCCCAAGCCAACAGAACTGACTCAAAATTAAGTACACCCTCAACTGACTAAGAAAAGCTACTGATTATTCACTACATGACCCCAGTTATAGTGCAGATTTTGAAAAGTAATGCCCCTGAAAGACAAGGTTGTAGAGGTGCAATATAGCAAGAGCGCCTTAATATTTCGGATCAAATTTTCTTGTAGGTAAATGGATTCTTGAAATATACATTTATTTTTTTGCTTCCACATTCCCCAAATAAAAGCGAAAGGAAGTAACTCCCACAAAATCCTATCGTTCTTGGTGAGCCCTAGAGTCCAATGATCGATAAACAAATTTGTAACATTCTCATTGATAGCACAATCCCTTTGAAAATCATTCATGAAGTACATCCAAACAGCATGTATCAAAACGCACTGAACGAAAAGATGATTGATAGTTTCTTCATTTGACTAACAAAAAATACTTTTATTTGCTAACTGCCATCCCTTCTTAGTCAGATTATCTTGTCTTAAGATCGTTTTATGATGAATTAACCACACAAAGAAAGAGACTTTTGTTGGAACTATTGGTTTCCACACTTGTGTGAAAGGAAAAATAATACATGTGCTCTTTCCCATGATGTAACTGAAAAGACTCCACCGCCCTTAAATAGGGGTGAAAGTCCATCCCTTGTTGTCCCATATCAGAAACGACACTTTTATCTTTTTGCGATGTTTTTCTACCCTTTTTACCCCCTGTTTGTAGGTGAAAATGGCTTCTGCTGATTTCGGTAATTGCGGGTGTGCATGTGTGAAACAATTTAAACCCTAAACAATGTACTGCAAGGGAGTACTTTAGATTCGAGAGATCAATCTGTACAAGTCCGGCCTAAACCAAGAAATTGCCGTTCCGGACTTGCTTCGGTCACAAAGTTGAGGAGAATGGGTTGGTTATGGGGAGGGAAGCAAGGAAAGTGATGAGACCTGAATAGTTGATTACTGGAAGAGTAGTTGGGTTACTACGACTTGTTATCAGAAAAGTGAGAGAGCTCCCAAGGTGAGCTAGCAAGTAAGTATTTCTGAGTGTTGTATCTCCCGCATGAACTTGTTGTTCAACAGAAATAGGTAAGACCTATTTATACAAGTCGGAGTAAGAACATACCCTGGTCTCATTAAGGAGTGGGGAAGTAATTGGGAGGAGGTGATAATCGTGTGCATGCAATTGATGTTTCCATAAAGTGGTTAACGCATGAAACTGGTTTTCATGAAACTACTAACGTTATGGAATTGATGTCCCATAAAGTTTTTAACGCATGTGCTTTATGTCCCATGAACGTTTCACACATAACTTCCCGTATTTACTAACCGTCTCACCCTTATGACGGGCGTAGTGTGCGTCGCACGCTGTAAACCGCCAAACCAATACCCAAAGAGGATCCCCCGGTTTGTTTTGATGTCTCGAATATTTTGGAAAACATGTAGCACATTGTTGTGGCTTGGAAAGTCAAGCTCGGGAAACTTGCCAGCCTGGAGACCTTCAACATTCAGGATTTTGCATCTTGAGAGGAGGGGCAACCGTTGATCGCTGCACGCCTTCGTTTTGGTAGCCGCGTAGTGAGGGCCAATGTGGTGGCGCGGCTAGGTTGGCATGCCGTTGGCATGGCAAGGTTTGGCGTGGCCAAACTTAGGTTTTCGGACCAAAGGTTACCATGTGTCGTCTGGTAACCTTGGATGGCTAGGATTTGCTCCTGTGAATGAAGGGCAACCGTTGATTGATGCACGCCTTCGTTTTGGTAGCCGCGTAGTGAGGGCCAATATGGTGGCACGGCTAGGTTGGCATGCCGTTGGCATGGCAAGGTTTGGCGTGGCCAAACTTAGGTTTTCGGGCCAAAGGTTACCATGTGTTGTCTGGTAACCTTGGATGGCTAGAATTTGCTCCTGAGATTGAAGGGCAACCGTTGATTGATGCACGCCTTCGTTTTGGTAGTCGCGTAGTGAGGGCTAATGTGGTGGCGCAGCTAGGTTGGCATGGAAAGGTTTGGCGTGGCCAAACTTAGGTTTTCGGGCCAAAGGTTACCATGTGTCGTAGTGAGGGCCAACGTGGTGGCGCGGCTAGGTTGGCATGTCGTTTGCATGGCAAGGTTTGGCGTGGTCAAACTTAGGTTTTCGGGCCAAAGGTTACCATGTGTCGTCTGGTAACCTTAGATGGCTAGGATTTTCTCCTGGGTTTGAAGGGAAACCGTTGATTGTTGCACGCCTTCGTTTTGTTAGCCGTGTAGTGAGGGCCAACATGGTGGCGCTGCTAGGTTGGCATGTCGTTGGCATGGCAAGGTTTGGCGTGGACAAACTTAGGTTTTCGGCCAAAGGTTACCATGTGTCGTCTGGTAACCTTGGATAGCTAGGATTTGCTCCTAGGTTTGAATGGAAATCGTTGATTGTTGCACGCCTTCGTTTTAGTGGCCGCGTAGGGAAGTCCAACAAGGTGGCGCGTCTAGGGTGTGGTTAGGCTTGGCATGTGGGGCCAAGGGTTCGCCTTGGGCGTGGATACCTTTGGCTAGGTGCGATTTTGGCTTGGCATGTGGGGCCAAGGATTTTTCATGGGCGTATGGCGTGGCTAGGGCCAAGGCAAGGGCGTTTGGCTTGGCATGATGTGACTAGCATGGCTAGAGCCAAGGCAGAGTGCGTTTGACATGGCGCGGCTAGCTTGGTTAGGTTTGGTTTGGCTTGGCATGTGGGGCCAAGGGTTCTCCTTGAGCGTGGCTAGCTTTGGCTAGGTGCGGATTTGGATTGGCATGTGGGGCCAAGGGGTTTGCCTTGGGCATGGATAGCTTTGGCTAGGTGCGGTTTTGGCTTGGCATGTGGGGCCAAGGGTTTGCCATAGGCGCATGGCGTGATTAGCTTGGGCTAGGTACGGTTTTGGCTTGGCATGTGGGGCCAAGGGTTTTCCATAGGCGCATGGCGTGGCTAGCTTGGGCTAGGTGCGTGACCAAGCTAGGGTTTTGGGGCAAAGGTCGTTTGGTAACCTTAGACGGCCAGGATTTGCTCCTGGGATTGAAGGGCAACCATTGATTCTTGCACGCCTTCGTTTGATAACCGCATAGTGAAGGCCAGTATGGTGGCGCGGCATGGGGCCATGGCGAGTGCGTTTGGCATGGCGCAGTAGGTGTGGCTGGCATGATTTTCCATTGGCACGGAGGTGCGGCTAGCATGGTTGGCATGCTTTGGCGTGGTCGGTGTGGCTGGCATGATTTTCCATCTGTACAGAGGTGCGGCTAGCATGGTTGGCATGCTTTGGCGCGGTCGGTGTGGCTGGCATGATTTTCCATTGGCACAGAGGTGCGGCTAGCATGGTTGGCATGCTTTGGCATGGTCGGTGTGACTGGCAAGATTTGTCATTGGCAAAGCGGTGCGACTAGCATGGTTGGCATGCTTTGGCGCGGTCGGTGTGGCCGGCATGATTTTCCATTGGCACACGTGGGAATTAGGGTTTGGCTTGTCGTAACCCTAATTTGAAAAAGATACCCCGGTAATTATTTAGGAACACATTAAAGGCTTTAGTAAATATGCCTAGTAAATGCTTGTTACTTTAAATGATGTGACATCATTGTCTGCTAGGGTTTAGTGTTTTACGATTTTAACCCTAAGCTAAAAACCACCATCAACATTAAGTCCCCTGCTTAGCTCGGACCAGGTACCTTATTGCGAGGTAAGCATATGATGGTGACAGACAAGGACGGAATCGAGGTGTAAATCATTGCAGAGATGGTCAGGAGAATCCGACTAACCTTTTTGAGTGGTAAAGAGAGTGTTTGGCTTCCGTGTTGGCGGCCCTGCGTAAGTTGTGCGGGGATGCGAGGCCAGGTGGGTGGTGAGATGAAAGTTACCGGCTTGGTCTGGTCGTACATCTCCATGGCAAAGGGGGCGCGGTCTTGGAAGGCGACGCAAGTGGACGGCTTGGATCGAGGGGCCAAGAGGTGGCGTGGTCCTGGTAGGGTGAACGCGCATGGGTGATAGGGTCGCGGCAGTGGAGCAGACGGCTTGGCATTGTGTGGACTTGGCAAGACGAGACGTACACGGATGGCTAGGCGTGGTGGGGCCGCGGCAATGTAGCGTATGGCTCGGCAATGGGGCCACGGCAATGGCATGGTGGGACGAGCAAGGGAGGCTAGGCGTGGTGGGGCCGCGGTGATGGAGCGAGGGCTTGGCTGAGGCAGTGGCAAGGTATGGCATACATGGGTGGTGGGGACACGGTATGGCGTGAGTGGTCTTGGACGTGGAAATTGGTCTTTGCAGGACCGGTTTCCTATTTTCCTTCCTTGGCTCAAAATTGGAAATCCTTTTCTTGTTCGAACTCCCAAGTATCACGCCTATAAAAAGGATGGCTGGCCTCTCCCTTTGATTCACGCCCTTGTTGTTTCTTCTTTTGTTGCTTGGTAGCGGTGGGCGGGCGGGCGGATTAGGTATGTCTTCCCGGTACTTCCTCGTGACTTGCTTTTTCTTTTGTTTTCTTGTGTTGGTGAAAAAAAACCTAGTTGTAGGTGTACCTTTCCATGACCGTAGTAATGTTGACCGCCTCAAATCGCTGTGCAAAGTAAGCACGCAATAGTATTGCTATCTATTTTCCATTAAAACCTAGTTTTTTAGGGTTTACTCCTTGTCTTGGTGTAGGCGTGTGCATAGTCCCCTCCTTTTTTGGGCGCGTCTATCATTTGTGAGAGTTTAAAGTGCATGTAGTGGTGATGTAGAGTCTGCCAGTCCCCACTTTCGCGTATGCACGAAAGGACTTTGAAACCAATTAGTTTGTGCCCGAGGCGTCTCCCTTGCGTCTAGTAGAATAATTTTTACATGCTTTATGTAATAATTCCTGTTCTTCTTGTTCCATTGTAGTTATCGCAGCGGTGAAAACGATTGTAAAGAATTTTGGTTAACATGTCAACGGTTTTACGGTGCCTGGGGATGGGAGTAATTCCAAACCAAACATAGATGACGAGTTCTTCACGGCATCGGCCACGATTAGGAGAAACCATCCCTAATACGTGTCGATCCTTGGCCAGGCCGAGGAAGCGAAGGAGATGATCGATCGGTTCGGCCGGGAGGCGTAATAAGGTTTTGCCTTTAGAGGAAAGAATATTGTGCCTCTTCTATAGATTTTAAAATCCCTGCAAGTCTGTTGCGTTCCTTTGAGAAATGGACGCGATTTATGATGGACCAGGAACCTGTAAAGACCAATTTGACCAGGGCGCAGATTGTCAACGCTGTTGCGGCTTCCGCAGTGCTTCAGATTAGGAAAGACATTCCAGGGTTGGTTGCTTTTGTTTCCAGATGGTGTCCAAACACCCATACGACCATATGCAGGTGGGGCGAAATGACCATTTCTTTGGAGAGCGTGGTTGTGTTGTTAAATCTTCCTGTAATTGGAAACCTCGATGTCAGGCTGTCTGCAGACGACAAAGAAATTCGCGCCACCCTGGTTACGAAGTCAAATGGATTCGTTCAAAAGGAAAACGAGACGAAGTGCTTTTATGACTGGTGGGTGTCTCAGTGGCTTCCTGACGAGTTGGAGTCGAACCAGAAGAATAGCGTACTTCATGTCGCGGCGTTCTTGGCTCTTTGGATATCCAGGGATATTTTTGATGACGGCTCGGGCAAGAAAGAGATAAGACAGGAACTTATCATATTTGCCATAAAATTAGCAAAGGGTGTCGCTCTCCCCCTCGGTGGTTTGTTTCTTGGTTCTTTGTATGCACGCCTGGATCAGGTGGTTTCGGACATGCGCGCCTCGAACGGCCATGTGAAATTGGATTCGTATGTTCATGCCGCCTTTCTCCAGGCATGGTTGTGGGAGCATTTCAAGAAGTATGCCCCGAAACCGTTGGCTATACTTCTTGAGTCTTAGGGTGGCTCCAGAATACTACGTTGGTCGAGCAGGCGTCGAAAAACTGGTCCGAAACTGATTAAGTTTCTTGACCACTAGTATGCGGTTAATTTTCGTCCATGGGCTCTGGTGCATGCGTTCATAACTCAGATTAGTACCTTTTCTCCTGCTTCGAATATGTCTTTGTCTTCTGATGAGGAGGGCCTGAGCGTTGGAGAGATGGTGGTCATGTGTAGCTGCACTCCCGGACACGTGCCATCCTTTTTTCGAGGAGCTTGCAAAGCGATCTCTTACAATGTCGATAGGGCTGATCGACATATGGGCTTTGACCAAGGGGTCCCACATGTTCGTCAGCCGGTTGTCCAAGAAATCCCGTTATCAACTATTCTCGATGCTAGTGCTCTTGTGTCGGGTAAAAGTCTGCCTTTCCTCACTGAACGGAATCCATCAACGACCTCCAAATACAACATATTTTGGCAGGATGAGTTTCTTGCTATTTATGGATTCATGAATGATGTGGTAGAGAATCGTCAGGATAAGCCTTCTCTTGCGGTTTTAGCGGAACATCCATTGCTGAAGGGTCCCAAGCGAAATTCCGTTAGTCCAAATGCAGATAGTCCCCATGTGAAGGAACGAAGATCTAAAGATCGTGCGGGCGGCTTTCAGTCAGACTCCATGATTCTGCCGACTCTTAGTTCATCCAATATGCGGGTACGTATGGCTCTCCTCTTGACCTTGGCCTGGATCGTTTATTTTCTTGTTCCTTTTCTGAGAATGCGCCCTTGTGTTCTGTCCCGGGATCTCGATAGTACGAACGCCTTTGCCAAACTTGCGAGCGGTCGAGAAAACATCATTTTCGAGACGGGAGCGGCGTTAGATCCTTCCCATGATGACACGGAACTCAAAAAGGATGAGAGTTCGGGGTCTAGCGGTGGCGAGAGCAATTCTTCGACAACGGTGTTGAATCTTCGTCTGGTCGGTTTGCCCAATCGGTGAGTCCCCTCCATGTTTTTCTTCTTTACCCTCCTTTTTTTTTTTTTTTTTTGCAGTAAAACTAAATTTTGATTTTTAGGAGGAAACCGTTCGTGGGGATGATCTTGAAGTGGAAGACCACCAGAGTAAAGACGTAGCCGTACTTCCCACTGTGGAAACTGTGCCGACTAGCGACTTGGACATGGAGATTCATCGTCCCGAGGTCTTTGCCGTGACTCGGGTGGAGAGAGAGCACTTCGGGGTGAAATATTAGTTAGGGATCTCCTGCCAGATTGCTAATTCATTTGCGGGTGCCACCTTGATCCTCCGTGTCGGCCTCTTTCCCGGGTCATGTGTTGATTGGTGGATTTAGCGTGTCAGCTAAACATGCGACATTTTACACCAAGATTTGGGAAAGCTATGGTCACATTGCCACGACTAAGAAGATTACTAGTCGACATGCGTTGGTCAAGCGTGTGGAGGAAGCCTTGTCTTCGATTGATGAGATGTGCAACGTATTTGGTCATACAATTTTGAGGATGTAATCTCGAAGTGGAAGTTCCATCGTGACATGTGCATGGGCTTCGAATTCAACATTCCTTGGTTCGTTGAAGGTCTCTCGATGTTGAAGGTCATTGGCTGAAGCAGTTGAAGGTCCTTCCGCGGACATGATGAAGAAGCAAGAAAGCGGAATTCAAGAAGTTGTGCAGGAAGCTAAAACTTAAGAGGGTGGCTCTCCAAAGCACGAGGGAGGCCTTTGCCAAAAGGAGCAAGCCGTTGTTGGAAAACTTTCCTTGAATATATATCTGTCTTCTGGACCTCTTATCTTTAGTTTTTTTTTTTTTTTTTGAAAGGCAAATGAGACTCCTGGTTTTGGTTCTTGATTTTCTGATTTTCTCGGGTTAATAGATAAATGCTACCTTGACGGTTTTGGATTATATATATTTTTTTTGAATGAAATATTTAGAATTGAATTGTCTTTGGCTATGAATGAAAGTGATGCAGACATCCCAAGAAAACCATGGAACCGTGTGTTAGTAGATGACATGGGATGAAACATGGCCATAGGTTTTATCAGAACTTGAAAAAACAAACCACGTATTTTTGTCTAGATATAAGACTTACTCGGTTTCTCAGGTATTCTGATGAGAATAAACTTTCCGGGTGTAGGACCAAGTTTTTTTTTTTTTTTTTTGAGAAACATGGTCATGGGAAGTCCCCATCTTAAGTCGTTCTTTGAGTTGTACGATAAGCTGCGCCGTTAATCCCCCAGGCGGATCGTTTTGCTTCCGACCTACGAGAAGTCCCCAGTCATCCCTTGTCGTGTCATGACTGATGATCCAGCCGTCGAGTAACTGAGTTGGAGTGGATCGCCTTCCTCTACCATCTTGACGTTTGGGTCGAAGAATGAGATCGCTGGTTGAAAATTGACATTGTAAACGAAAGATCGAACCTCCCGCTGTGGTCGCCAATTATTTGTAGGTGAAAATGGTTTCTGCTGATTTCGGTAATTGCGGGTGTGCAGGTGGGAAACAATTTAAACCCTAAATAATGTGCTGCAAGGGAGTACTTTAGATTCGAGAGATGAATCTGTACAAGTCCGGCCTAAACCAAGAAATGGCCGTTCCAGACTTGCTTCGGTCACAAAGTGGAGGAGAATGGGTTGGTTATGGGGAGGGAAGCAAAGAAAGTGGTGAGACCAGAATAGTTGATTCTGGAAGAGTAGTTGGGCTACTACAACTTGTTATCAGAAAAGTGAGAGAGCTCCCAAGGTGAGCTAGCAAGTAAGTATTTCTGAGTGTTGTATCTCCCGTATGAACTTGTTGTTCAATGGAAATAGGTAAGACCTATTTATACAAGTCGGAGTAAAAACGTACCCTGGTCTCATAAAGGAGTGGGTAAGTAAATGGGAGGAGGTGATAACCGTATGCATGCAATTGATGTTTCCATAAAGTGGTTAACGCATGAAACTGGTTTTCATGAAACTGCTAACATTATGGAATTGATGTCCCATAAAGTTTTTAACGCGTGTGCTTTATGTCCCATGAACGTTTCACACATAACTTCCCGTATTTACTAACCGCCTCACCCTTATGACACTTCCTTATGACGGGCGTAGTGTGGACCGCACGCTGTAAACCGCCAAACCAATACCCAAAGAGGATCCCCAGTTTGTGTTGATGTCTTGAATATTTTGGAAAACATGTAGCACATTGTTGTGGCTTGTCAAGTCAAGCTCGGGAAACTTTCCAGCCTAGTGACCTTCGACGGTCGGGATTTTGCATCTTGAGAGGAGGGGCAACTGTTGATCCTTGCACGCCTTCGTTTTGGTAGCCGTGTAGTGAGGGCCAATGTGGTGGCCCGGCTAGGTTGGCATGTCGTTGGCATGGCAAGGTTTGGCGTGGCCAAACTTAGGTTTTCGGGCCAAAGGTTACCATGTGTCGTCTGGTAACCTTGGATGGCTAGGATTTGAAACTGGGATTGAAGGGCAACCGTTAATAGTTGCACGCCTTCGTTTTGGTAGCCGCGTAATGAGGGCCAATGTGGTGGCGCGGCTAGGTTGGCATGTCGTTGGCATGGCAAGGTTTGGAGTGGCCAAACTTAGGTTTTCGGGCCAAAGGTTACCATGTGTCGTCTGGTAACCTTGGATGGATAGGATTTTCTCCTGGGATTGAAGGGAAACCGTTGATTGTTGCACGCCTTTGTTTTGGTAGCAGCGTAGTGAGGGCCAACGTGGTGGCGCGGCGAGGTTGGCATGCCGTTGGCATGGCAAGGTTTGGCGTGGTCGAACTTAGGTTTTCGGGAAAAAGGTTACCATGTGTCGTCTGGTAACCTTGGATGGCTAGGATTTACTCCACGGGTTTGAAGGGCAACCGTTGATCGTTGAATGCCTTCATTTTGGTAGCTGCGTAGTGAGGGCCAACGTGGTGGCGAGGCTAGGTTGGCATGGCGTATGCATGGCAAGGTTTGGCGTGGCCAAACTTAGGTTTTCGGGCCAAAGGTAACCATGTGTCGTCTGGTAACCTTGGATGGCTAGGATTTTCTCCTGGGTTTGAAGGGCAACCGTTGATTGTTGCACGCCTTCGTTTTAGTGGCCGCGTAGGGAAGGCCAACAGGGTGGCGCGGCTAGGGTGTGGTTAGGCTTGGCATGTGGGGCCAAGGGTTCGCCTTGGGCGTGGCTAGCTTTGGCTAGATGCGATTTTGGCTAGGCATGTGGGGCCAAGGGTTTGCCATGGGCGTATGGCGTGGCTAGGGCCAAGGCAAGGGCGTTTGGCTTGGCATGATTTGACTAGCATGGCTAGGGCCAAGGCAGAGTGCGTTTGGCATGGCGCGGCTAGCTTGGCTAGGTTTTGTTTGTCTTGGCATGTGGGGCCAAGGGTTCGCCTTGGGCGTGGCTAGCTTTGGCTAGGTGCGGTTTTGGCTTGGCTTGTGCGGCCAAGGGGTTTGCCTTGGGCGTGGTTAGCTTTGGCTAGGTGCGGTTTTGGCTTGGCATGTGGGGCCAAGGGTTTGCCATAGGCGCATGGCGTGATTGGCTTGGGATAGGTGCGGTTTTGACTTGGCATGTGGGGCCAAGGGTTTGCCATAGGCGCATGGCGTGGGTAGCTTGGGCTAGGTGCGGTTTTGTCTTGGCATGTGGGGCTAAGGGTTTGCCATAGGCGCATGGCGTGACTAGCTTGGGCTAGGTGCGTGACCAAGCTAGGGTTTTGGGGCAAAGGTCGTTTGGTAACCTTGGATGGCTAGGATTTGCTCCTGGGATTGAAGGGAAACCGTTGATTGTTGCACGCCTTCGTTTGATAGCCGCGTAGTGAAGGCCAGTATGGTGGAGCGACATTGGGCCATGGCAAGGTGCGTTTGGCATGGCGCAGTAGGTGTGGCTGGCATGATTTGCCATTGGCACGGAGGTGCGGCTAGCATGGTTGGCATGCTTTGGCGCGGTCGGTGTGGCTGGCATGATTTGCCATTGGCACGGAGGTGCGGCTAGCATGGTTGGCATGCTTTGGCGCGGTCGGTGTGGCTGGCATGATTTGCCATTGGCACAGAGGTGCGCTAGCATGGTTGGCATGCTTTGGCGCGATCGGTGTGGCTGGCATGATTTTCCATTGGCACAGAGGTGCGGCTAGCATGGTTGGCATGCTTTGGCGCGGTCGGTGTGGCTGGCATGATAACCAGGGTTATGGCATCCACTACTATTTATATTTCGCACCGAAAAGAATTCAAATCCAAATTTATGTATACGTCTTTGTTCTATTGCAACACCTATTAGTGGTATATGTTTTGATCATAAACTCGCATCTCCTAAGTATAGCCCATCAAATTAGCTAAGCATGACCTATCAAATTATAATGACGAGGAAATTATCGAAAACATAATTTATAGATTCACAATTTTCATTTGCTTCGTCTAAGCATAACCCATCAAAAAATTTAACCTAAGCATGGATTATCAAATACTAACAAATACAATTGCAAAGTATATGAATTTATGAATAGAGGCTAATGTATCATACGAAGCCGGTATGCAACAACTCATATTCTAATAAAATCGATAAACATAATAGATTCATTTTATATCCTAATACCAAAATAATTCCAATTTATTTTCATAATGGTCTATGCTTGAAATAGCTTTATCCATGAAACCCTAGTTACAAAAATCTTAGCAAAACATGGCTTTCTCAAAAGCCATAAACATATTAGAAAGAATCAATCACTAATCAAAGCGAAAATGGAGAACACAAAAACTTCAAACCCTTGTAGCTGGCGTCCGTCGCCGCCAGCCTCTGTTCCTTTCTCCTATTCTTGGCTCTCTCCGTTGCGGCTTCCGTAGCCTCCTTCCTTCATTCAGTCTCTCTCTCCATCTAAATAGTTGCTGCGAAGAAATCCTCTAAAGACCCAGGTGAATTTCCAAGGCCCGGTCCAATCTTCTAACTGGAATGTACGAAATTGCCAAAGGCCCAATTCAAATACTGACCCCAACTTCTAAACTCAAAGCATTACTGCCATTTTGTGCGTCACATGATCCTGCCTGGTCAAATATTTTCTTGCGCCGATTGCAAAGCTAACCGATAAGCATATACATCCATCTCCACTCGGTTTACACAGATAAAACACCACTTAGAATTTGTCTTCAGTTAACAATAATGAATCGCATCGCCAACTTATATTTCCTGGACATCTAAACCTCTTACCAGTATTCTCTCCAGCTGACACAAACAACCAACAAATAACTTCCCGTCTATTATCTTTTCCCATCTACATGAAACTGATGCCGTTGACGTCTCGGATAGAAAACTACACTCCTAACTCCATCAATGATCTGTCCCAGTTCAGGCCTCACTCGGCTACAGCTAGCTTTCCTATTTGCCCATACAATCAACGCAGACTCATCTTCTTTTAAGAACATACAGCCCATCTTAATGCATCCCCAGAAACCACGGCAGTAAACTCTTCTTCTTGCTGTCATCTCGATTGAGTTTCCAGCCACAAAGTGTCCCAAACAAACCCCTGAACTCCGTTGATGCGTCTCAATCATCAACACCTGCACAACCACCATTGCCAGCAGCTTCGACCTCCTCGTTGTTGCAAAGAACACTACTAGGACCATTTTCATTCCCAACTCCGGCCAAAGAACTTGATTCAATTCAGCCACAAATATGCAGTTCATATCCATAGTCTCCATCTCACAACTAACACCATCAGCCACTTCGGACTCGAGCAGACAGCTGCAATAGTTCTTGTCGACTGTCGAGAATATGAATTCACGACTCACCAAAATTGCTGTCTCAAAGGACTTCAGCTAAGCCCCAATTTCAAACCATAGCCAACAACATCTCTCTCCAGCTCACAGCCATGCAGCAATGTCAGCAACATGTTTTGTCTTCCCAGTCCCAAGGCTCGTCGATCACTATTGATGCCTTGAATCCATCGTATATTCACTGCTCTATTCATTTCCATTCTTCTCAGCAACAATCTCTTCTCAAATCTCGGTCACTAGCCTCGGTTGTAAACAACTCATCCAATCACAACTGTCGAACCTCCATCTGTTGCTGGTGTAAGATGTCGGAGATATATCACTGCTCCAGATGAAGTTAACCCAGCAGAACCCACCAAACCAGTTGTTACTTCTTACTCCTTCTCGGTTCCATTGAACAGACATGCATCTACCCATACTTACCAACTCCAGTCGACGATGTATTATCACTCCTGCAGCTGAATTCCGACAAAACCCCCAATTCCATCGTTGCGGCGGCTTGAGATATCCTCTTCATTTTGACAAAGAGGAGACATGTGTGCTCTTTTACCCTCCACTGACAATACGTGGTGATAATAAAGCCACGTTCACTTGCTTCTTAAATCCTAAATGACTCAGGTGCTTGCCAAACGAGAGAAATCTTTAGCCCACTAACTCCTCTATCCGTAAGCTTCTTTAGCTGGTGCCAGCAAATAGAAGGTTAACACGGCTGCCCAGACGTAATTTCATTCTGATGCCATGCCTTGGAGTAGCATCATTAGTAATTTTGGTGTCCCAACTGTCATTAAAGCTTTCCAATTAGCCATTTATCTCTGAATTACCGGAATTCGTTTGTACTTTCTACAAAAGCACTAAAATGATGTTGTTAGTCAAAATATCGAGTCCTAACTAACATAAATATGGGTATAAAATGTAGCACTTACGTGCTTATCAGTTTGCCATAGGCGCATGGCGTGGCTAGCTTGGGCTAGGTGCGGTTTTGTCTTGGCATGTGGGGCTAAGGGTTTGCCATAGGCGCATGGCGTGACTAGCTTGGGCTAGGTGCGTGACCAAGATAGGGTTTTGGAGCAAAGGTCGTTTGGTAACCTTAGACGACCAGGATTTGCTCCTGGGATTGAAGGGCAACCGTTGATTGTTGCACGCCTTCGTTTGATAGACGCGTAGTGAAGGCCAGTATGGTGGCGCGACATTGGGCCATGGCGAGATGCGTTTGGCATGGCGCGATAGGTGTGGGCGGCATGATTTGCCATTGGCACGGAGATGCGGCTAGCATGGTTGGCATGCTTTAGGCGCTGATCGGTGTGGCTGGCATGATTTGCCATTGGCACAGAGGTGCGGCTAGCATGGTTGGCATGCTTTGGTGCGGTCGGTGTGGCTGGCATGATTTGTCATTGGCACAGAGGTGCGGCTAGCATGGTTGGCATGCTTTGGCGTGGTCGGTGTGGCTGGCATGATTTGCCATTGGCACACGTGGGAATTAGGGTTTGGCTTGTCGTAACCCTAATTTGAAAAAAATACCCCGGTAATTATTTAGGAACGCATTAAAGGTTTCAGTAAATGTACCTAGTAAATGCTTGTTACTTTAAATGTTGTGACATCACTGTCTGCTAGGATTTAGTGTTTTACGATTTTAACCGTAAGCTAAAAACCACCATCAACACCCCCATAATAGACTTTTCTCGATGTTTTTGGTCAAACGAGGACTTGTTGAATCTAGTTAATGACCCAATGTAATGTGGATCAGTCAAGTATGTGAGTGCACTCCTACTAGACACTCAAAAAAAGTATTGATGACCAGTGACTGCGTAATTTTGACTGGTCAATATTTCGAACACACTATTAGTGTTCTCTAAAAATTGTTTTTACTGCATCCATCATGCACTCGTTTATGTCATCATTCCAGGGACATAAACGGTATTTTTTGAACATATTTCTCTCTTTTGGTCTTACTTTCCAGTTTTGGAATATTCGAGGACTTTTGGATTAGTAGGAACTGGGCCTTTTTTTAAGTCCCTTTCTCGCAAAAAAATATCTAAATATTAGACTTTATAAAATACATATTAATACTAAAAATCCCATTTGAAGCTTGGTAAAACGGTTCAATGATCACTAAATTGAAAAATAAATGAGCAGTATGTAGTATGGGAAAATTATTTTTCACATAATTTTCTAGTATTTTTCACATTTAGTGGGGCTTCTATATGTTGAACCCATATAATAGGGGTTCTAGTATTTTAAACTAAGCCCATAATTATGCTAAGGCCCGACCCATGGATAACCCATAATATGAGGCCCTTAATTAAAAGAAGTTTAAATCTAGGCCCCGAATTATTAAAAGACATTTATACCCTTACATATATTGTCAAGCCCCTAATTAAATAAAATTTAAAACTAAGCCCCTAATTAAATAAAATTTAAAACTAAGCCCAAAATTATTAAAAATACATGTATTCATTTACAATAATTTCTTAGCATGTGTAACTTCTAGTTACACACGCATCTGTCTAGTGTAATGGAGAGTTACATATGCATCTATCTAGTGTAATTGAGAGTTACACATGCATCTGATTTGCGTATTCAGCGTCAACTCCTATTCCAGCGAGACCATTACCACATTTAAGCAATTAGCTTTAATGAAGTTACACGAAACACCGAAATATAACAAGAAGCAATCGAAGTGCTTTCATCGATAATCTCAAACATCTCGATCTATAAAAAAAAAAAATCATAGGACAATTGTAAGGCAAAATTTTAGAACAAAATCACAGAAAATACACATGATAACCTATCTTAGCATGTGTAACTGGGAGTTACACATGCATCCGTCATGTGTAATTGAAAGTTACACATGCATATGACTTGGATACCTAGCATGTGGAATTTTTTTGGTTGCAAGTTTGTTCATTTTAGCATGTGTAACTAGGAGTTACACATGCATCATCTAGTGTAAAGAGGAGTTACACATGCATATATCATGTGTAACTAAGAGTTCTGAATGCACTGACTTGTGTAACCGAGAGTTACACATCTATATAAAGCACACATTTTCAACTATAAAAGAGCTAAGAATCATTACTTCTCACCTCGTTATTCAAGAGTCTCACTGACACCAGCAATCACCTTCAATCTTTGAGAAAGTGCATATGCAACTTTCTTTCTAAAGAACTGCATAAGCATATTTCAAAAGCATCCAATCAATGTTACGGAACTATATAAAAATTAAGAAAAACCAAAGGAAAAGATGTTGTGCCATAAGAGCTGTACATAAAAATAGCAATTAAGCTTCTGTGCAAAAAGAAAAAAAGAAACGTAATTACCTCATTTGATTCATTTAGCAAAGCACTTCTTTCAAAGAGGTTGAGAATTAACCCAGGGGATGTTCAAACTGGAAAGCATCTCAATACTGCATAAACAAAGGACGCGAGTTTTATTTATTCATACATGCCTCGAGTAGTATTCCAAGTCATCGGACAGAACATAGAAAACATGAATGCATGATGTGAGGAGATTAACTACTGTAAATAGGAGTTACACATGCATTTGAATAGTGTAACTAGGAGTTACAGATGCACCTGATTTGTGTAACTGAGAGTTACACATCCATATAATGCAAAGAAATGTCTAGTGTCTTGCACCTAAACTCATAAGAAATGTCTAATGTCTAGTGCAACAAAAGTTGTTCAAAGAAATCAAGTTCAATAAAGATAAAAGTGAAGGTGCAAAACCATACACGTGAGGGATGTATTTGAGGCGGCCCAGGTCGCCTTGCCTACCATAGAAAATCCAATTACATAGAATTTTGATCCTAGACCCAAACCTGTCACAAGTTCTTCTACATCTAAAGCAGTACTCTTATCTGTAGGTTTCGATTCGGAAGACTTTCTCCATACCTAGATCTATCAAATTAGCATGAGTAACTGGCGGTTACACATGCATATGACTTGGATACCTAGTATGTGGAATTTTTGATTGCAAGTTTGTTCATTTTAGCATGTGTAACTAGGAGTTACATATGCATCTGTCTAGCGAAAAGAGGAGTTACACATGCATACAGTATGTGTAACTGGGAGTTACACATGCATATATCATGTGTACCTAGAAGTTACACCTACATATGACAATTAATCTCCATATTATTCTCTATCATCTCAACTCTTACTCAATCATACCTTCTAACTCATCTGCTCAGAGAGGGTAACCTATGAAGAGAAGGATAAATCAATATTTATGCATGGAAAGACTGACTAGTATTCCAGTATCAGACCAGAACATAAGAAAATATTAATGCATGATATGAGATATACAAATCTAAAGTTTCAATACCCAGGTTGCAACTAGTTCAGGCCTATATGCAACTAATAAACTGAATTTCTTATCATTTCGGATTTACTCAAACTTTTACACATATAATTAGCACATGTAACGTAGTTCCACTAGTTATTCCTCATTTACTTAAACAAACCATTTCCATTACTTACCCAGATTTGACATATTAAGATTCCTGAAAGGCTCTTACTAAAGCAACACCGCAGATTGCACCCAAAACACTGGGCTATCATGTACGATACATCTCTAATTAACGACACTTTCCTTGCTAAGGACAACCCAAATGTCACTGCTGGGTCAATGTGCCCCCTGCACGTTATAGCAAAACACGTTAATCAAGCACTAACGTGCACATAAAATAATGGCTCAAGTACTATACAGTAGGAAAATGTGGTGGATTAAAGGCTACATACACTTTGTCAAACAATAAAAGGTTACATTAACTGTTGAACATCTTTTCATTTTAGGAAAGAAATACTAGTGAAATCTCAGATCAGTGCAAGAAAGTGGTCAAATAAGTTTTAGCCAAGTACTGAAACATTTTCAATAAACCGTTTGGAGTGAGTTTAGAAGGTGAACAACATATGGATAGTAGCCGATCCGGAAATTCTTAATAATGGAGGTGTAGTATTCCTATGATGTAAAAACATAATTAGGAAAACGTCGGATCTGTCAGTTGTCTAGAGACAACATATGAAAAAGGTGCAACAGAACTTTAATCTGCAGGGAAAATTAGATTTTTGAAGTTATTGTCAAAATTTTAAGACAGCAGCTGAGCATGACTCTGCTTTTTCAATAACATAAATTGCAGATACGTACCAAAGATACCGGCGGAGCAGTAAACAAGAACAAAGATCATGCCACCAACAGCCCATGCAAAACCAAGGACACCGACACCGCCACAATCATCACTCCCGGCAATTTGTCTTTTGTAACCGATAATAGTGGACACTATACTTGGATTGACATTTTTGCAGTCAATCCAAGTAGAAGGTTGCGCATATACAATCTACCAAAATCATTTGAAATTAAAACAAAAACCATCGTTAAATTCACAAGTTAAGAATTTTAAATGTATGCAATCATCATTCCATGGTTTAATGGGGGTTAAAAGCAAATCTGACTACACTTACATTGTCCAGCACCACCACTGGCTTTAGATCCTCCTCTAAAGCTTGCACATCCACCACCAACACCTCCTAGAATCACAAACTCAACCAAATAGTTACAACACTTTGGAATTCCACCACCACAAAATAATATGACGCCTCCAGTATTTCTCTACCACTCACACTGCACCTCTAGTATCACCACCACAGGCCCCAACTTTCACCAATTATGAACTGACAATTGAGGCACAATGAACAACTATCGGTTAGATATATACACGTTCCATATCATAAGATCATCCATATGCATCTGTTTGTAACTTTCAAATATGTAAAACATTTATTTCATTTAAACATACAGCGGATTAAATAAAATTGAAAATGCAAATCCGGCGAAAGTAAAATCGACTGAATAGGTAATATTAATTAGACTATATCGAGTTCAAATATGAATTTGTACATTCGATCAGAATTATTTATACAGAGATGAATCAAATCTCACTCAAGAACCCTAAAAAAATGGTGAAATTTTTCATAATTTTCATCTCAAAAGAGAGATTAAGATGAGATAGTAATAGATCTAAACTCCAATTATGATTTGAATAAGGTTTTCGAGATGAAATCGGAGTAAATTGGTTTCTGATATCAAAGATCTAAAAGTTATGATGAAATTAAAATGATAGTAATAGATTAACTTATCTGTTGGATCATTCATGTAGACTGAATGTTCTTTCTCGGTTGTTGTTAAGAATCTTCATCTACTTTTCTTCCTTCAACAGAATTAGACCTTGAAGAACACATACTGTTAGATGTTGCTTTTAGGTTTCAAAGATGCTAATTCGAATCGAAATAACGATCTTCATGCTCTTTGAAACAAAACTATTTAATCAGAACGAAATCTCTGCCAAAAAAAAAAAAGAAAATGAAAACAGATCTAAAAAATAAACCATGGAAACTATTTTCGCCGAAGCAGAGAGAAAGAAAGTGAATGGAGAAGAGAGAGAAATTGAAAATGAAAATGAAAAACAGTCGAACCAACGAAAAAAACCTAACCTGATGCATCTTAGAACCAACTAAAACCTAGGTTCAAATGAAATCGATTAAATCGATTCGTCTTCTTCTTTACAGATCTAAAATCGCTCGAGCCGGGAGAGAAATAGAATGGAGAAGAGAGAGAAACAGAATTGAGAAATGAAAAATATCTTCTGATATTACTCTTGTATATATACTAAAGGGTAATGTTGCCATTATTAAAATTCGGAATAATTAATTATGGGCCAGATCTGAAGAAAAATTGATATTTTGGGCCTAGTAGTAGCATTTTCTGAAAGTATGGAGTTGACAACGAAAGATCCATTTAGTGGGGCTTCTATATGTTGAACCCATATAATAGGGGGTTCTAGTATTTTTCACATGTAGTATACTTTGGTCTTGCACTCTTACCAAATAGATGATCTTCCGTTCATCTCAAGATCCATCCCAGGCCCCTACTCCTAATATAGAATGGGTTATTACAGCGAAGTGGACATATATAAGCTTTACATTTGCCTTGGAACATGGAACACACCCAGGACGTCTTGCAAGTATAGGTTGAGATTGGAGTAAATGCATTTATGCTAGATGTTTTCTGGTGGCCAACAAAAATATAATTGCACAACCGAGTATTTTTAATCATTTTGGTCTTGACGAAGAGATGCTCGAAATCTCTCTCGTGGAAATAATCGGGTTGGATATGATTTTATTTATTTTGGTTAATAAGTTAATTTTTGAAGAAAGAATTGTTAATTAGTGCAGCTTGCTAGTAGTATACTCCATCCGTTTTAGGAAAAGTGATACTTTCATTTTTTTTTTCAATTTGGCCTATTTTTAGGCAAAATTGAAACAGTAAAGTATCACTTTTCCTAAAACGAAGGTATATTTCTTCTAATTTGCAGTAGTGCATCCATGACAAGAGTTAGAAATTATGGGCACTCTTCCACAAAAATAAATAAATAAAGTCGACCTGACTGAGAGTCCATATTTTTGATGGAAGCAAAGTCAAATATGTAAGTAGCACACAATCGACCAGTTTCCAGATTGAGAAACCAATTGGCTTATAATAATCTGATGCCAAATGAGTGTTGGGATTATTCCATTAGCAAATAGTACATGGAATATTGCCATATTGGCATAAACTGTGGAGAGTACTGTACGGGTGAAGTCTGGAGGGTGGTGTCAGTAGTTATTGAGGCGACTAAGTCCAGTCGTTTTCAAGTAATCTGACACTAGCCATATGTTTGAATTTGTCAATCAATAGTTTCATATTCATGGTCATCTGCATGTAGGACTCTACATTAATATGCTAGCAAGAAATCTAGCCTTGCAAACAAGTCATAGGATAACGTTGGTTAACAATGATGAGGACAGTCGTCTTCTCCGAGATTGTTATTTTCTTGTTTCTTCTCCTACTGATCCAGACTTTTGCAGATCATGGAGATAATGATAATGGTATATACTACAATGGGTTTAAAGACCATTTTCTGAAGTTCGATGGTAAAGCTCAGGTGGATCCAGATACTGGCCTGTTGAGATTAACCGACCTCGAAAAAGATTTTGAGCAAGGTCGTGCATTCTATTCTCTTCCTTTTCTATTCAAGGGTAACTTTTCTTTTTCTACTACTTTCGTCTTTGCCATAGTATCGGAATATGGCCCCAACCTATTAAGTGGTCAGGGAATGGCTTTTGTCATTGCACCTCAAAGAGGGCTACCAGGAGCTTTTCCAAACCAATTCCTAGGTATATTCAATGACACCAACAATGGGAGATCCGAAAACCGTGTCTTTTCGGTGGAGCTAGATGGTTCCAATAACATAGAATTCGACACCGTCCCGGGTCCTCATGTAGGTATTGATATCAATAGTCTGTAGTCTGTCAATTCCACTGACCCTGGGTATTTCACCGACGACGGGGTATATAAGCACCTAAATCTTACTAGCACAGAGCCGATGCAGGTGTGGGTAGATTATGATGGGATAACCAAGCAAGTTAGCGTAACATTGGCTCCAATTAACATACCTAAACCAAATGTTACACTCTTGTTATGGTCTCAAGATCTCTTAACTATGTTCTTAGATTCCATGTACGTCGGGTTTGCAGCAGCTACACAAACATATCATTACATATTAGGGTGGAGTTTTCAGATTGATGATACAGCTCAGGCGCTAAATCTTTCAAGCCTTCCTAAGCTACCTCACCCTACTCCCAAGTCAGCATCTAACAAGAAGCCGAATATGGTAATAATTGCCTCAGCAGTAGGTGGCTCAATTCTAGTTCTGGCATTATTGGTGATCTTGTGCATCTGTTATTTGAGAAAACCGAATAGAAACAACATCCCAGTAGTACGGGCATCATCACCTCCACCAGTAGCCGGGCTTCAAAAGTTCAAGTATAGCGAGCTGAAAGAGGCTAAAAATGTGTTCAAAGAACAAATTGGGAAGGTGCCTTTGGTACTGTCTACCGAGGGGTATTACGTAATTCTGAAATGCAAGTTGCTGTCAAGAAAATGTCTCGTGATGCAAAACATGGATCCAAGCAGTTTATGGCGGAGATCGAGAGTCTGGGTAAGCTTCGCCACCGGAACTTGGTACACCTCCATGGCTATTGTGAACACGAGGGACAGCTACTCTTGGTCTATGATTTCATGATTTCATGCCCAATGGAGGTCTAGACAAGTTCCTCTATCCGAAAAGGAATCCATTATATTGCACCCTTAATTGGAGCCAGAGATTTCAAATAATAAAAATGTTGCTGATGGATTGTATTATCTGCATAAAGGGTGGGAACAAGTTGTGATTCACAGAGACATAAAATCCAGTAATGTCTTATTGGATGGTCAGATGAATGCAAGATTGGGCGATTTTGGCCTTGCGAAACTGTATGATCATGCGGCGGATAGTGCCCCAACGTCGAAAGTAGTTGGTACAATGGGATACCTTGCTCCAGAAATGCATTATGGAATGCCATCAACGCAGACCGATGCGTACGCATTTGGTGCTTTCTTGCTCGAAGTTGCTTGCGGGAGAAGACCCAATTTGGTGGCTGCGCGGGGTCTGCATCTGGTTGATTGGGTCTTGTCTTCTATGAAAGAAAATGTACTTCTCAGTACCGTTGATAAGAAGCTAGGAGGTGAATATGCAGAAGCGGAGATGCTTTTGGTGTTAAATCTTGGGCTACTGTGTTGCCGTTTTGATCCCACTGCTAGGCCAACCGTCCAAAAAATCCTCCAATTTTTGAGTGGAGATGCTGCTGAAGCCGATCTCCGCGCCCTTCACATGAGTGATGAACCACCTGTCCGCCATGTAGGTGGAGGAAGTACATCTCCTCTTTCTGGTACACAAATCGGATCAACATCATCTGGCAATGACCCACAACTCCCTCTAGGCACTCCGGATCACCATCTTCCATCAACGAGGCAAGTCCATCAGTGATGCGGAATGCATTTACGCGTTAAATCAGATTGGATGATAATTTCTTCATGTTTACCTTTTTAGTTGGGTTTTAAAAATGTTGTTGGTGATGGTGTTTTGTTGAATGTCAATTATGCAATTCATTCAGTTCAACTTTCCGTTTAAATTAAATTGCCTATTACCAATTCAAAGTTACTTTTGTTATAAACCTAAAGTTTAATTACTAAGATGCCCATTGTGTCTAAGATTAGGGTTTATATACCTTGAACACCAAGTCCTCTATCTATATAAATAGAGACTTGAACTCTGTATTTTGTACACTCTAATAAGAAATCTCTCTTTCTTCTTCCCCTTTACTCTGTGTCTCCTTCTCTTCTTTCTAGTTTACAATACGTTATCATGCACGTAGCTCTATCCATTGAGCGATGAAGGATTTTCTTTTCTAAACCCTATTTTCTTTTAAGTTTCTTTTTATTATTATTATTTTCTTAAAAGCCCCGCATGTTTATTATTACGAGAACATGTAGTTATATGTTCGGGATTGATCTTTATTTTCACTTTTATTTTGATTTAATCAATCGTAACTTTAAGTCCATGAGCAATACATACTAACATCTATTTTGTCTTTTTTAATTGTGTACACAGGTGATTGATCACTTTGTAGCCGAAGATCATCACGTGGTGGAGATAAAATACTTGGTACAGGCGATCTAATCACATGCAAGGCTTTGCCATGCTACGCCACCAAGCTTCAAGCACTACAACAAAACATGCTTTAGATCACATACTATATATCACATATTACGAAGATTTGTTATCTTTCTATAACTAAAACTTAATGATCACAAGGATTTTGATGTTTGTGATCTTATACCAAAGCACCTTCCCATGGATCTCATTCTTTGGAGAAAGTGTGATTTTTAGGATGACCACTTGACCACTTTCGACCGCTTTGTGATCTAACATGGGTCTATTTTTTTTAATAAAAGGAAGCCCAACTTATTGTACGGGTCCAACATCAAAACAAGTTGGCCATTCTCGACTAATACACGGAAGGAAATCCAAATCTCATTTCTCTCTCTCTCCCTCTCTCTCCCTCTCTCTCGATTTCTCAGACAGAGGAAACCAAATCTCACTCGATTTTTTCCAGTACTCTAATTCAAAGAAGATAGATCCAAACCTCACTCTCGATTTATCAATCTCTCCATCTCTCGATTTAGGTACGATTAAAATACGCAATGATTCGAAATTTAAGTGAGATTTGAATTTAGGGTTTATGTTTTAGTGGTTTTAATTTTTGATTTCGATGTCGTTTTTCTGCAGAGCCTTGATCTAAAACTGGAGTGAGATTAGTTAGTTTATAGAGATCGATCGGGTATACACTTGAAACTCTGAATCTGTCTCTACTTTATGTGATTTGATTAACTTTTACTTGCATGTTCGATTTTGATTTTGGTTGGTTGTTTTTTACCTTTACTTAGTAGATTAGTTAGTTTATAGAGATCAATTTGATCTTTGGAGAAATTATTGTGAAATTTGAAGTTAGTTTAAAGATTTTGTGATTCATATGTTCATTGGTGGTTATTTCAAGCTCATGTTAAGGGGGTTCAATTCCATGAGCTTGAGGTGTTTGAATATAGATTGCTTTGTTAAAGTGTGCTGGGTTATATATGTGGATTGCGAAATTTGACTGCCAAGTTAGGCAAATTGGGCAATGTGCAGTTAAGAGCCAACTTTGCCTTTTGCTAGCATGCATCATGGATGCTCTGAATTAGAGCTTTTAGTGGATATCTACTTGAACTTTATGTTTCAATTTTAATTTAAAATTTAACTTTATTCAAAATTGACGGGAAGTAGAACTGAAATCCCCGAATGGAACCCAGAATAGTTGTTGTGTACATCTAAAATGCCCGAAATTACTATTGTTCTTGTTTTTTTAGACTTTGTTGAGGTTGTTGTTATTTTTGGTTATCTCGGATAGCTTTTTGAGGAAGTAGAATCTAGAAAGGTTGTGATGATGAGTCTGTGGGTAGTAAGTAAACTTAGCTTCTTGATTCGGATAACTTTCTCAGTTTCTCTTTTCATTTTGTTTGTAAATTACAGATGATATTTTAAAGTAGATATCAAAAAACTTCACTGTCCTGTTTCACCATTGTAGTTTTCTTTTATTTTTAGACGTGCATCTGTAGTAGCAATTGCAATAATATTACGATGTTTGTTATGCCTTATCTCAAAGCTATCTTGTTGAATGCCACTGAAAAGGAATATTGTATGCTCCGTCCAAAATCTAAGGAATGCATAATTAGTTTGGTTAATATGACTTTTTCCAAGTTCACCCCTCCCAAGGTTCAATGAAAACCATATACTAGATTAGTAAACATTTCAAATACATTGGAAATGCAGGTGAGCATGAAAATAAGCATCTTTGTTTTTTCTTAACAGGTGGAGGATGAGTTAAATGAACCAAATAATAACATTTCAAATAAGTTGGAGTGGATAGCACATGGACCATGTCAAGAAGTATATAAATATTCGGGATACGATATTAATGGGTATCGGTATCATACCAAGGAACTTGATGATAAACGGGTCAATCAAAATAGTGGAGTAAGCATTTTTGCAAGTGGGATGCAAGTATGCAGCGCAAAAGATATAAATCCAGTATTTGATCCATTTACCTATTACGGTGTCATCAACGAAATATGGTTACTAGATTACAATACAAGGAGGATACCGGTGTTCAAGTGTGATTGGGTAGATAGTGCACATGGAATCTCAACAGATGACCTTGGCTTTAAATCTGTTGAACTTAGTAGAAGAGGACATAAAAGTGATCCATTTATCTTAGCATCTCAAGCGAAGCAAGTTTTTTATGTCGAAGACCAACTTGATTCAACACTTTCAGTGGTATTAACAATGCCCAATAAAGAAGATCCATGTCTTGGCACTGATGATGCTAGAGTTAGTGACCTCCTAATGTTGATATTAGAGAGGAGGAACCTTTTATGCGTGTAAACGTGATGGAACATGGGCTTAATATATAATACAATAGATTTATTACTTTTACTTGTTAGTGTTTCTGATTGCTCGATTAGTTAAACAAATTTCTCATATATGTATATGTTTGTTATCCATATATATCTCATTGGTTTTTGAGGAACCGGTGACTAACTTGCTTGTGTTAAATAAAGTACAGCAAGCATGGAGTTTGAGGAACCAGTCATGCATGATGGTAGTGGAGAAGACATGGAGACAACCTTGGATTGTAAGTTATTTGCATGCTAGGTGTTGTAATTGCTTTCGATTTTAATGTTGTTTTATCACTGCGTAAGACTTTTTTTTTTGCATTTTAAATTATATAGCTGATACCACGATGGAAAGTTCTCGTCGAGGCCCTACAACTTTATCCAAGGCTTTTAGAAGCAGCAGGGGATTGAAAAAGGTGGTTGAGTACAACGAGCTTGGCGGCCCGAGAGGACTTGCCGCGGCTCAGCTGTCCAGCTATATGGGAGTCTTAGCACGGCACATGGTTCCTATCATTCATGAAAAGTGGAGTAAGGTTCCAAGGAGTTTAAAAGATAAGATCTGGTGTTGCTTAGAGGTAATTGGAATATTTTGGCTACAATCTGTTATAAGAACTAGGGATTTTTGTGTCTTAGTTTAGTTGTGTATTTCAGGGGAAATTCGTTCTACAGCCCCAAAACAAGAGAAACTTGATCCAGAATGTAGGGGCTTTGTGGAGATCTTTCAAAAGCAGGTTGACAAGGAAGTACATTATGCCATTCAAAGACCAGGAAGATCTCCTTGGTAATCCACCGGCGATGTACAAATTTATTGACAAAAGGCATTGGGAGGAGTTTGTGAAGATAAGATTGAGTAAAAATTTCCAGGTATACATGATATTCAAATATTTCCTTAATTTGTATAATATATAAGAAGTTGTCGGACTAATCTCACATCTGTTATACATAAAGGTTCGCCGTGAAATCCTGTCAACAAGGCGGAAGAAAAACTTATATCCTCATAGGTTAAGCCGAAAAGGATATGCAGGTCTTATGGAACAATTGGTATGTAAGATTGGGTTTCTTAAATTTTGTAGAAAGAAGAGCTTTCTTCTGATGTGTCTTTGTTGCTAGCAGAAAAAAAAAGGAGAGCTTTCTTCTGATGGATTGGATAGGAGCATCTTATGGAAGAAAGCTAGGGAAGATAAAAACGGAAACATTCCACATGATGCAACCAAGGAAAGAGTCGAAAAAATTGTAAGATAAAACAATGAAGTACTATTCTTTATGTCGATTCATTTACTCAGCCTCGTTGGTATCTTTTTTATATGGATTGTTTTCTCTCTTAAACTGTAGGGACAAGTTGACCGAACAGTGAATGAAGGCTCCCTAGTCACAAGTGGCGGCAATGATATCCTAACACTTGCTTTAGAGACTGGCTGAACATCCGGAAATGTTAGAGGGATGGGAAAGTTTGTCTCACAAGGATCTTACTTCCATATGCGCGACCAAAGATGCGGGAGGAAAGAGAGGCAAGATTGAGGGTTGAAGCTGAACTTTGTCTAACGAAGCAAAGACTAGCTCGTGTAGAAGAACAATTTAGCTCTTGTTCTCGCAAAACAAAGGTAACTTTGGAGAGTGGGTTCATGGTAATATTGTTGATGACTTCATGTGGTAATATGTTTGCATATCTTCAAGTCAAACTCGTAATGATATACATATTATGCGGGGTGGAACGCACCAAGTTGCCACGGTGCAAATACGTAATCAAGCTCGAGAAAGTGAGAGGATTTCGCGCCTAGAAGCTCAACTTGCCATCTTCATGGGTATTCAAGTAAGTTTCATATGGAACAAGAGGGTTGAATTATGCTTAGATGATGAATTAACTAAGTTCTTTATTTAATGTGTTCTTATCATGTTGTTGGCGATATGTTAACAGGAGTCTGAAGCCTCGATATTCTCACATCAAAACCATTCACCAAGAGCAAACCGTCAGTAAGTATAAACTCCTTACATAATATTGGCTTTAGATTTGGTTATGCATCTCTTAGAATGTTCATTATTCTTGATTTTTTATCGTAGTCGTCAAATTTGGTTCTTCACCAAAAGTGGTCAAGGATAGTGAAGACAAGGATGTCGATGATGAAATCAACCAAAGGAAACGTAATATTGGAATTGGGAAGGTTAGTATGTTATATGAACAGATAAATATTTATGAGCCCACCTTTGCCGTTTCGTTATAAGCTATGTAAGCACTCAAAGCGTATGAGACCATAAGGAATTATCTAAACACCATGAATAGTTATTTACTGAGATGACTGATATACATTTACCTATTCAGCGTTCTTTTGTTTGCATCTATATGTATTCTCGAGCGCTTGATCCGTTTTAGAATACAGGAAAATCTTGTATAATGTGCCTGGAAACTTCAGGATTATCTATTCTTTGTGGCTAAAGGAAAGGTCTTAGTTCAAAGAGCTTGATATGTTACACAACGTTCCTATTGGTAAAGGAAATGTCCGTGTACTTGTAGAAGAGGCATTAAAGCCAAGCTTTCGTCTTCCCATTCCTCTTAAAGGCGAAGAGGAAATATTCCTTGTAGGAGATGCCAAGAGATATCACGTTGCATGGCCTAAAAGTCGGTGATAAAGGGAAAGAAGGTCAAAAAGCTCATGAAGGGTTAAAGGTACATAGACTCCTTTTGATAGCTGCATTACAATGTTATTACATCACCCCATGACCTCGCAAGGTAACAAAGAAGAATGGTAGTAACTAATAATGTTTGTTTAAGATTATGGATTGTCAGCTCTTAGCTGAGAAAACTCGTTGATACCCAATTGATTATTTGTCTCAGACTCTTAGCTGAGAAAACTGGAAACCAATGCATTTGTTTTTTCCAGCCAATGCATATGAATCAAAGGCACTAGCACAGGCACTAGCTCACCGGCAGTAGAGAAATAAGAGTTGTGATATTCTTCTTAGATCAAATTCTATTGCCAGTCTTTGAACCAATGCATTTGTTTTTTCTTAACAAAGCAGGAAGTTTCGGATAAGTTGGAGTGGATAGCACGTGGACGAAGTTTCCTTTCCTGTTCTTTTGGATGATTGAGATTTCCAACTTAAAATTGCATTTGCAATTTACAGTAGAAATGTGTAATTCTTACAAAGAGAAATGCATTTGCGCTTGATGAAATGTGTAATTTTTACGGTGGTTTTGAAATGAATTTGGTTGACAAGAAATGTATTTGGTTCTGGTCGGACATTAAATGAATTTCATTCGGACAAATGACTTACAAAGTGCGAAATGATGTGTGATCACACTTTGGGTTACTATTTGTATAGGGTAAATATGGGTTGAAAACTCACTTGGAAAGATCACAACTTTAAAAACTTTGTCTTTTAAAAACCTATCTTTAGATCTCAACTTCTCAAAACCTTATGTTCTTTGCATAGTGTAGGATCACACTTTTCATTTATGGAGAGTTGTTATCTATAGATCACCCTTTAGATTATACTGGCAAAGATCACAAGCATCCAGCATTTAGATCACACTTTTTAAGAATGGTCCATCTATGTTTTTGTTGTAGTGAAGGGTTCTCCCTTCTGTATCCATAATATATTTTTTTTTCTTTAATAATTTATTTTAATTATGGAATTTAATTTAATTATGGATGTATATGTTTATACAAACTGGCTTAATATATATCTCGTTTCTTCTCTGATCTTTTATCATAGAAAAAGAAATAAGTAAAATCCGTTAAAAGACGGTTTATGGTTTTTATTCCCCTAATACCATAATGGTGTTTTTTATTACCTCTTTGGTTGTTGGAGTACGATATTCTTTTCGTCTCTAAATATTTTTTTCGTTTTAAAGAAAAAAAAAATCCATCGGAAGATGGTTTACTGTTTCTATTTCCCTAATGAAACTGTAATCACCAAAATATTGGTATCATCGCAATTTAATTACCTTTACGGTAAATAATCACATGCATGGTTGAAAAACCTACGGTCAATTCAATTTGATATTTTTGTCTGGTAGACAAGGACCATGTGATTCATCTATATGGTTTCGATTTATTTTTTTAAACAAGAAACCATCTATCAACCACGAAATGGATTTTTCCTATGCGATGACTAAGTCGACAATTCTTTTTCTTTTTGTCGATGCAATTTTGGTGTATCGTATATACCAATTGGTATTGGTTTTCTCCATCAGTTATGCGGAAGGAGATGTTAAAATTGGCATTCTAAGAAATTTTAGCCACTATTTTTTATTTCTCGTAGTTTGACGATAATCGTTTAAACAAACCATTACCGATCATGGTTTTATTTCTCTACTAATAAACCATTGATTTCCATTTTTTACGGGAAAAGCATGGATCCCTTAATAACGAAAATAATCTCTTTATTTTCTTAAAATGAATCATATAAGCCAATTGATTTGGTTTTTCCCTATAGATTCTAGAGGGATATATATAAAGTATCGTTATTATGATATTCACAATTGCAAACACCTAGAGGAATTGATGTATTCTTAAGGGATACTGAGCATTTTTTTTTTCTTTCTCATGGTAAATCTCCAACATTTTAAAATAGTTCCACTTGTAGTTGGAATTGGACACTAAAGATCAAAGGGTGCGCACCCGGCTTGTTAGCCTATATTATTAGTCCTTAGTGACTAAATTGATCTTGAATTTATTTTCTTTTGAAAAAGAAAGTGTCAATAATATCATTCTCAATATCTCATTGACCTTGAGATCACAAAATATTAGGAGATTTGTTTGCATATTTCTAATGCTTTTGGTTTTGACATATAATTTTTATTTTTGTTCCAAAAACAATCCATGGTTGATGGTAAATATGTATGTCTATTAAGACTACATTTTTTTTATGTCGAATGACATATTTTATAATAAAGTATATGTCTCGAATTAATCGGATAATACTTTAAGAAACTTGTTTTCGGACGTGAGACGAAAATATTTCCGCCATAGTCAGTGGGAGACTTTACACAACCATGCCCCCATCAAATATTTTCTCCAACTGATTATGGTGTTCTTAAGGGAGTTGGAGAACCCGATTTAATAGAATGATAGTTATCGGTGAGTCGTTGGAGCTTCCTAGGTTAAAGACGTATTGGAGTCTTTATTCGCTAGAAAAATTAAATTTAAAGGCAGGGTGTAGTTAGGAAGGAAGCTTTTGTTCGTGGAGTAGCAACTCAAGCTGCATTTTTTTTTAGTGAGAAAGAAGTGATTTACAGAGTTACAAGGGACTCACTCTTAGATGTGACTACATTTGATATTTCAATTGAACTTCCTTTGCATGGGAAGGAGACTTTGATTAGGCGAAACACGACGTTATTAGCAGAAGCAAGCAGATTATATTTTTGAAATAACCAACAGGACTTCAACTAAGAAGACGTGCAATTAAAGAGAATAATACAAATACTAAAAGGGAAACAAAGAACTGATTGGTAAGTATAATAGTAAAAGATGTCAAGACGGAGACAGAGACAGAAACTAAGAATTCAGGAAAGAAATAAGACAAAAAAAAAAAAAAAAAAAAAAAACGATTCACAGAGAAAATTATAAAAACGTTAAATTTCGTAATAGTAATTATATTTCGTAAAAGTTTTCAGTTTACCTTTTACAAGTTTTATTTCGGTTTTTTCCTTTTTTTGTTCAATTCAATTTTATAGATTGGGCTGAGTTTTTAATTTTTTTATATCCGGTTTCATAGAATGCAAAAAACTAAGCCCAGTTAGAATTTTTTTTTTTCGTATGCAAGCCCAGTTATAACTTATTTCTATTTGCCACGTCTTCTTTCTCTTCTTACTTCTTCCTCGGACCACCTTCTATCGATCTGTGAGGGGAAGATTTCCCAAATTTCTCTCAGAACAAAACCAAACCACCCCCACTCTTCTCTTGTCTTATGTTTGCCGCAGATCGATTGATAAGGCTATTCAATCAATCTTATTTGGTGAAGTAGGCTAACGATTAACACCCTCCTCCTTCCTCTTTCAAGGATTCAATTCAAGGTAAATTAGGTATTCGATTTTTTTATATTTTCTTTTATGAAAATGTAAGATCAGTAATGGAATTTTAATTTTGTATGGAGCTGAATGTTGTTTTTGATTTAATTAGAAAGATATAAGGGTTTAGTAATTAGTGATGATTTCATCTTGTTGTCTAATTTAGGTCAATGTCACCTTCATTAGGTTTGAAGTTTGATCTGGTTGTCTAGTTTGGTAGTTGGTAAATCTTTTGTTCATTTGTTGATTATTATTGGTTTGGTGTACATGAACAAATCTATTTGATGTGGGTTTGACTGTTTGAGTTTAAATTGCGGAAGAAATCTATGTTGATGTGGCTGTGGGTTTGAATTTGGATTGCTACTGCTTGGTTCCAGAGAATTGGCTTTAATCAGGTAATAAAAATCATTGATTTGTTTGAAAGATGGTTAAGAGTTTAAGAAAAGAAAAGTCTGGTCATGAGAAACTGTTAACAAAGAAGAAAGAGCTAGCCTTTAAGGAATCACAAAGAGGAGCTTTAAATAGATTTTTTGTTAAGATTCCACCTATAATAGTTCCACATTCAAATGAAAATGAAAATGTTATTCCCAGTTTGGACCATAATGAAATAGAAAATGATCCCAACCTCATTGATATTGACCGTGAAGAAATGCCTAACATAGTTGTCAGTGAAAATGAAGAGATTTCTGATAGGGAAGATGATGGTAGACTTGGTAGTGATGACGTTGAATGTAGGGATGTTGAACTTGAAGCTCCACCTACGCTCCCTCAAGTACATTTGAACATATATGATCCTAGATATTAGGGCAATCTTGACACATTTTCTAGAGAACTTTTAGTGAAAAAAGGTCCACTTGGAGAAAAGAATATAAGAAAAGGCCCCAACAATAAAAGATCTAGATACTTCTCTTCAACCTATCACACTAGAGCTTTACCTAATGGTGAAGAACATGATAGAAAATGGATGGTATATTCAAAAGAGTTGGATAGAGCCTTTTGTTTTTGCTGTAAATTTCTTAAAAATGATTCTCGTACATGTGCTGTATCAAATCAAGGGTTTAATGATTGGATTCATTTTAGCCAAACTCTTGGTAAGCATGAGAATTGTAAAGTACACAATGTTAACATGAGACTTTGGGTTGAACTACGTGAAAGGCTAGAGTTAAATGGGCTGGCTATGATATCGATTGAGCATGGTCTTCTTGACGACGTTGATATCGATTCCTTAATCGATGATTTTGCAGCAGTGAATTCAAGACGGCTAAATTTCCGTTGATGATCTTATGAATGGTATATATGCATGTCATATTCTAATTTGATAATAATTTTCTAAAGTCTTACATTTGTATTTTTAGTTTGCTAACAACTTTAGTCTTTATATATCTTTCAGGTACATAGATTTTGGTTAACTAACTCACAGATGGGAGAAGTTGAAGTTATTTACAAAGATACGGACGGTAAATACTAGAAAAACTAGTCGACAATCTTTTTTAATTTGGACCCTTTTTTTTTGGTTGAACTAGACAATATGTATAAAAGGAATGCTTATAACCGTAAAGAACTTGTTATGTTTATCCTAGCTGTATATGTATATGAATCATATTAGTTTCATATTCCCATTGCTATTCGAAATTGTCGAGGAGAAAAAAAAATTGAACATAAAAAGGCCCTGCGATTAAGTTCGCACAAGGCCCTAAAACGCACAGGATCGGCTCTGCGTTTAATATAACGGATGATAGGAGAAACCTAAAATCTAAGGTTGGGATTTTATCTAAACATTTAGTCTTAATAGTATATATTCACAGAACTGTTGGCAGTCTAATGCCATGCATATATATATATATATATAGGTGAGTAGACAACATAGATGTTGGCACCAGGAATCCAGTTTTTTTTTATATGTATCATCAATTTGGATCATAAAAATGTAAACCAAACCATCACAAGATTTAGGTAATTCATCTTGACAGCCTCACCATGAGGGGCTACTCATTGCACATAATAATTTTGAAGACAATGAAATATACTCCATCTTATATATACTACCAACAAAGGATATAATTTTTATTGTAGATAAAAAATTGACAACATTTACATATACACGGGAATTTTATTGTAATTAGACATTAGTTTTTAACACATGAGACAAATTTTTAAAATTAAATTTGTGTTAGTACACATCATATATATATTAAGATAATATGAATACAATAACGATTTTTATTATGATTTTTTTTGCCGCCTTTTATTATACTTTTATTAATAAGAGTATTACTAAATAAATAATATATGTAAAACCAAAGCTTATACGCAGAATATATGCGTATGAAATGAATAAAGTTCATTACTATAAACTTTTAAATATAAACCTGGTGTAGTAAAACATGCATCTTCAAAAAAAATGAAAGTGGAAAATCCATAAATATATAAACAAATTTGGGTTTTTAAAACATGAAATTAAAAATTGGTTCGGGTTTTTAAAAATGTAGGAAAATATTAGTTAAAAAAAAAAAGTTAAATGTGTAGATAGGAATTTAAAGTTTCTAATGTAGGTAATTTATTTTATTTCAAATTACTAGTTCTATAGGTAAAACATGGCTTGATTATGGAGTAAAAGAAGACATCAGTATATGGACATTTCGATTCTTTAATCATCTCTTAGATGATAATGGAATACTTCTGCAAGCATAAAGTGCAACTTAACAGTGAATCAAAAAGATTGTGTGTATAGGAATATCGGTGTAAACCTGCTTTATGTTTTTGTTAAGGGTACCCTTTAGGATGATTAGGGCACCCTAGTAGTTCGGTTAGTGGGGTTCGTTTCCGTTATTTTGTTTTGTGTCGAACACATGTGTTGTGTACGATATTCCTGTGAAGGGTGTTTATAGTCTCTAATAGTCTTAGTCTGAGACATGAAGAATTATTAACCAAAATTGCTTTCTCAGTGTTCTCGGTTGAGTAGGAACCTGTCTGGGTTGTTGTTCTCTCTGGATTGTTTGTATTGGTGGTGGGTTGTGAAGTTTTGCTTCAACCTTTTGTAAAGGTGGCGATCGTTCCTTACGGCAACCATCGACCATATAACAATAAAGGCAGCCAGAGACACATGCAAGTGTCAGAAAAAACCCAATATCAGACACCATTGTGCATAGATATTTTGAAAATCTACTAAACTCTAGCTAGAGAGGGGTCTTTCTTTATGTTAGTGGGAGCAGAGCGCTATATTTATAGAGACATGAGAAGTTCTATTGCCTAGTCCTAACGATAGAAAACCTAGTCCTAATAACGGAAACCTGGTTTAAACCTACGAATCTAGCACTCTGGTCGTTTAATTAAACACCACTTACCAATAACCTATTGATTAAGGTTACTTCAAATAGTATACCAATGGACAAACTACCTTCATGCATAAAACCCAAAATTACATGTCAACTCCTTAAATTTAAAATTCCTTTTCATGGCCATTGTTGTGGTTTACGCCTCTGTGACTGTGCATGCCAAAGTATCTGAACTCTGCATAAAATCGAAATTTAAAATACTTTCCTCGGTACTTTTTATAAATCACGAGGCATATGATATTCATGGAATGCCAAGGAGAATATTCTTAGTGCCGCATAATTCACTTCAGCCATGTCCCATGATAGATTTAAAAACATATAAATAATAATTTGTAGAAGTTGTTTATTTTTGGGTGATTGGGACATGCAAATACATGTTTGTACATCGTTACAACTCATACTTCTTTATTAGAAGCATTATCACCTTCTTCTTCCAGACAAAATTGTTCTTGTGCTTGAATAATATCCTCAAGCATTCTTTGGTTGACATTCTCTTCATCATTCAACAAATTATCCAATTCGGTAGGATCGAAATCATGATAATCTGATGCACCCGCTTCTTCATCACTACTAGAGTCTTCATCATCACTATAAAGTTTCATTTTTTCTAATAAAATCACAAACCCTAGTTTTTCTTCTTTCCCTGTACTTATTCTTTCCCTCCAAACCTTAAAAGAGGAAATTAATTTCTACTCTAATCTTAACACTATAATCAAACTGAAACGCTAATTAATTTAACTAATACTAACTTAATTAATCATCACTAATTTAATAAGGGCATATTAGGCATTAACATAAATAGTGGATAAGGGGTTTCTATGAATTATTTCTTAATGGCTCTATTTTGTCATGTATCTATAGGCCCCAATTAAGTGGCACCGGCCCCAATTTAGCAAGGTTATAAAAATACATCTTTGAACATCCATTTATCTATCAATATCAATATGTAATGGTATTGAACTAGAAAGAGATTCAAGAAAATCTTTAAAATAACATATCAAATAAAATGAAAAAAAAAAAGAAAAAAAAAAAAAAAAACTTAAAATTTCTCTCATACGTCAGCTTCCAAGAAATTACATAAGCAATGTTTTTTTATTTTCTTTCCAAACAGTTAAATTTCTCCAACATTTGATCTTAGTTTGTTTAATATTTTGAGAGCTTATATGGAGAACGAGCCTCCTCAACAAGCTGGTGTATGGATCGTATGTAGCTGCATATATACATGCAAACATATATTTCCAATTCTAAGAATAATGCACGTGGGCGAGCCGAGCCGCAAGCACAACGTTGTCACTAGGTGCACTCCACTAATTTAGACATGACTATATTTCATGGAAAGAAACAGTGACTTCCACTATTTGCTAAAAGAGAACAAGATTTTTTATCTTTTTTAATAGGAAAGAAAAGAATTATAAATTGTTCTTGTCCTGACGAATGAGGACTTGAGTCCTGTTTGGACCATTATTTAACCAATTAAAACTTAAGGACTGAGTTCCTGCAGAGTAAGCTAGAGATTCAGCCAAATGATTTTCAACCTCCCAAGATTACACGAGTTCCAGCCTCTTCTGGTGAATATACCTCAAAATTACAGCACAAATGGAACTTTTACCGCGGAAACCTCTCATTATATATCTTGCACCATTTTCCATTGTGCTATCATCAAAAAACAAAATCCATTTCTATTGAAAGTTCATCAATCTGAACAAGTACTAGAACTCTCATATTTTCATTATACAATTTTGCTATTCTGACTGCAATATTAGCACTTGTCTGAGGAGAATCAACCAGGCGTTGTTGGTTAAATAGATTTGGAGGTACTCTAAAAACAAAATGGTCTATGGAAGAAGATTGTGCAATACAAGTTTAAGAGAAATAGTGATTTGTTAATGTCGGACTAGATTCTAAACCTCAATGTAGAAGTCTGTGGAAGAATGTGGTTAACATGGTTCCTACGGTTCAGAATATGGTACTGCTTACAGTAAATAACGGTAACGAAATCAGCTTTTGGTAGGATAGATGGCTTGATAGAACATGGAACACTATCCATACAATATACTACTTCTTGTTCACCTCCAATTGAAAAAATATTCTTGTGCAATTTCTTTTATATTCTATAAAAATAATGATATTATCCCAGTAACAAAATAACTCTTCGGTCCACCATTAATCATGCACATCAATCCAAGTTTCTTTATTATTATCTTAGTCAGGCAATGAAATCGAAAAAGCCAATAGGTGAATAATCTGAACATAATATATAGAATAGATGATTCAAAGATACTTGTTGCTTTGGTTTTTCCCCAAAGAGAGGCTCAGTAGATCACCATGAAATTAAAGAAGTACTTCAACAATACCATTTGTGCCAATTCCAAATCTTGAATTTCTGGTCCCAAAATCAGTACCAATAACTGAATGCATGATTAGTATTGATCGAGTCGTTGTAGAAGAGAAAGAGATAGAGAATTTCTTCAAAGATGGTGGTGGTTGATTGTTCTTAAAAGGTGGAGGTGGATGATTTTTCTTAGTGGTGGTTGTTGAGTGTGATAATGGAGGTCTTTGATTGAGAGAGAATAAATAGACGAAGAAATGGAAGATAGAAAAGATTCTTGAAAGGTGGTGGTGGAGGATTACTCTTAAAATATGGTGGTGGGGGGTTCTTCTTGAAAGGTATTGATGATTGATGATTGTTCTTGAAAGGTAGTATGGAAGGATAGTTCTTGAATGATGTTGGTTGAGAGTGAGAGTTGATGTGTTTTACCGAGAGAAAGTAATTTGATGAACACGAAAAAATATAGAAACAAATTCTTGAAAAATGGCGGTGGAAGAAATTCTTCTCGAGGATGATGGATTTTTTTTTCTTCTTTTTGAGCAGGCAAGGAAGAATGATTTTACTTTAGGGTGTATTGGATCAAAACATATTTTTTTTACCAGTAAAAAGGTAATTTTATATTTCTGCTTGATGTTGGAATAAAAAAGCCCACCAAAATGTTTACCAGGAAAATATTAATTCACGAAGAATTTGAATTAGTTATAAATTATGAAACATGGATATAGAATGTTGATAACGTGGAAGAATACAGAGCACGTGGGACATGTATGCTCGCTCGAAAAAAATGTAAAATTTTAGATCCTTCGGAAATATTTTTTTTTTTAATGTGCATATTTTAGGTTGATCGGTAAAAAAGTTCGATTACAAGACGAACATAATTCCAATTATAAATTATGGATCACATATTATAGAATTTGAGTGACATGGCTACAATCAGGGCCACTGGTTTCATTATACATTGTTTGGACAATTTTATAATATGTTTTATTACCATGTGACTTTGAGTTGTGAATTCTTCAATCACGTGGTAGATTCGGGTTACAAAGTTATAATGAAGGTTGCTAGCTGATTACAAGATGATAATTTTTCCGTTCACAAGTGTATTTTCAAACACATTTATCAAATGATAATTTTGAGTCTGTCATATTCATTCATGAAACATATTTTTCTTTGAAACTCCGATTTTAGTCTCAAAACATGGCATGAGTTATGAATTCAGAATTCTTTTTAGCACAATGCAAACATAAGGCCATGTTATAATATTTTTTGTCACCAGTCACACTTTGAATCGTGATTGTTTTCCAAATCACGGGATGAATCTTGGTCAAACTATAAGGTAATCTTATAATACATGTTTTGTCAGAAGATGGGATTTATGCGCCCAGAAACCTCTGAAGTGTGATTGTAGAGGACAAGTATTATTGTATTCGTTCAAAGGACACTTAGAGTTTAAAGTACTTATACCTCTTCGCAGGGCCGGTCCAGCTGTTTTTGTGGCCTGAAGCAGAATTTTTTTTTGTGGCCTCCTGTTAATCATGGTAAGAAACGATAGCATATATATATATAACATTCTCACAACAGAAGTATGAAAAAGAATGAGCAAACTAACTATATGAGACGTTTAAAACGAAAGAATGATTTATCAGTCATGACACAAACTACCATCAAAGAAATGATTATGAATACAAGCAATACAGGGAACCATAATATGTGTGGGGTATAATTCCAAAGTATAAGGGATCAAATCAGATCACGATGGACTTTCACTTGTGAATATTATAATTTCATTCAAAATTATGGAGTACCTGACAGAGGTAAGATGATGGACAATACAATTAAAGTTGCGAGGAAAAGAAAGAACAGATTTAAGAAAAATCCATTTCCAAAGAAAATCAGTAGTAATTTTCATACTAGCATTTCCCTCATAAACAATTTAAGGTAGTAGCACATACATGTTGTTAGTTTTTCTAATTAATGATTCAACAAAGGTATTAACACTGTTGGAAATCTTTTGGTGATGAAATGACATAACCAACAGTCATGAATATCACTATAAGTAGCGAAGATGTTCTCCCATTCCAACACATCAAAAGCAATTTGTTTTCTTCTTCTCGAATAGTATCATCAGAACCTTATACAGTGTGTTTCTTGGTCGGGTCAAGGAAGTACAATCCTTGAATTCGATTACGGTGTTAGGGCTTCATTGAATCCTCAAGGCATAATTTGAGAGACCTGTTGTACTCGCCCAGTTAATTGGGAAAGGTAGAATTATTGTCTAAAAGAATCGAAAGAGCCTTGAAGTCAGGAGTACACAATTATCTGTTTCTATTTTTCATCCTCTTGTTTAACCCAATTTTCCAACAAACACTTCCGCAAACTTGATCATTTCCAGGAACAAATCAATAATATTTGGCCAAAAGTAGATTCTCTTTGTACATTCTTAGTAGCACTAATCAGAGAAACTAAACTTATAGAGGATTAAAGTACCCATTCTAATCACAGAAGCTAAAGTAATAGTCAAGGCTAGATTTTCCTTCTTTGGAGTTATGCCGCTACAAGGCACTCTTAAGAAATAATCATGCATGCTTTGTGATTCTCCTTGGTTGTGTAAGTACCAGTCAATACTTTACACAAGTGCTCAAACTAATTAAAAAATAAAATTGATGGGTAGTCAGTGAGATTGAGATCCAAGGATCAAGGATTTGTCTTAAGTTACATCAATTAGCTCCATGTAGACAACAATTAACATCATACATAAAGGCCAAAGCTTTCAATTGTTTACAACTATTGCCATAATCATTCAAGTACATTCTAGTTTTTGTTCACAAATCATACTAGGGTTATACAGAGAGAACAATCACAATTGCTTCGGTTAAGAATCAAAAGATGAAATAAAAAATATAGTTAATCAATTGTCATATACTTACATTTTTATGAACCCAAGCCCCTAAAAATAGTGACGTTTCGGTGTTTCTTTCCACTTTCCCTTTGATTTTAGTTTCAAAACGTGTGGCCTTTTAGGGGGACAAAATCGGATCTAGTATTATCTCTTCATAGTAATTTCTATTATCTCTTCATAGGAATTTCTTTTTTGTGGCCTCCTCTAGCTTGTGGCCACAAACGGGGCTTGGTTTTATTTCACTACAGGGCCGGCCCTGCCTCTTCGTTTGTATGTTTGTTGTATTTTTCCATCTCTTATACCTTTTTCTATATCTTATTTAAAAAAGTCCTCCGCAAAAAGATCACAACTTCCGACATATAAGTTGAATTTTATAAGTTTGAGATGACTACACAAAATTAGAAATGATTAATAAGCTATCCCATACCCACCTCGGTCCGACCTATACAAAACCTATTTCCTAAGAAATTATTTAACAAAAATATTTTACTTTCTTCTGTAGTTTATGGTTTGTTTGGCATATGACAGAGCTGGTGTGTTTATGTTGTTATGGAAATCTTGTGTAAATAATGGATTCAAATCTCATGGATTTCATAATCCAAAAAAAGGTGACCACTTATAAGATTAGGCAGGCCAAGCTTGCAAATGATAATCAACAACCGCAGAAGATTTGGTGCTGGAAAGCACTTTCCAAAACGGTTTCGTGGTGTAGTTGGTTATCACGTCAGTCTAACACACTAAAGAACCGGAACATGTAAAGCACAACCCTAAATTTGTAAAGTTTAAAAATATTAATCTTATTATCCAAGAAATGAACGATTATAAGCTCATGTATATTTATTTCGGTTACCAGCACTTATGAAGGTGCCATTTCGAGAAAAAACTAGATTTTATGCCCGTGCTACGCCCGAGCGGCTTCACAAACTTGGTTCACCAATTGAATCTATAACTACAAATAGAATGGCATAGTTATGCAACAACTACAAATACAATGCATCACTGCCTCTTTCTTTGAACTATATTTTTGATTTGGTAAAGCTCGGCTTCGCCTCGCCCCGTCCCGATATGATTTGTCGCCTCGCCTCTCCCAGTCCCGATATGATTTGGTACAAAAATAATGCATCACTGCCTCTTTCTTTGAACCATATTTTTGATTTGGTAAAGCTCGGCTTCGCCTCGCCCCGTCCCGATATTATTTGGTAAAGTTGGGCTTCGGCTTCGCCTCGCCTGTCCCAGACCCAATATGATTTAGTAAATCTCGGCTTCGGCTTCGCCTCGCCTCGCCCCGTGCCTATTTGATTTGGTAAAGGTCGGCTTCGCCTCGCCCCGTCCCGATTTGATCCCGATGCATTTTTGATTTGGTCTGAATTCGGTTTCGCTAACAGTCATCGTTAGAATAAGCCATCCAACTCATATCCTTAGTTCATTACACAAAACAACTTAATGTTCCAAGCATGAAAACATGTACGTGCTTATTTGACAAATTAGGTAAATACTTTAATTACTTTTTAAAATTTATATTATCATTATGAACTTATGGTGGGTTTGTTTACAGCATTCACCGTTTCCAGGAATTTATAATCCCATGGGTTTACAAATTCTGGGATTCGTGTAAATTCCTTGTGTGTTTGGTAACTCAATTAAAATTCCTAGGATTTATAGAGTTTTCTTGTATTAAAGTCTTTGTACCGCTTGACATTACCTTCAAATCTTAAAATTGCATATATTGGATTTAGAGTTAAAAAAAAAAAAAGTGGGTCCACAAATCCCTTGATAAGTTTCCCAAAAAATCTTAGGAGGGAGGGGTCGGACTCCATATGGAGGATTTGCTGGAAAACTGGATCTCGTAGGAAACATGATTCCAAGGATTCGGGTAACCAAACATACAAATGAAAACATAATTCTACCAAATCTCCTGGACCCATAAATTCCACCTTTAAAATTCTACATCCAAACCCACCATTAATTACATTATTGTCTTTGTTTAACCAATTCATATAAAATGTTTTTAAATTCAACTACATGTTAGTCCTTTTACACACTAATATCTAAACAATCAATAGCTAAGCTTTATTTTCCTTAGCAGCAGCACCAGCCTGTCGAAGTCGTTCGTTTTTTTAAGTAGACGCACCATCAGCCTGTCGGAGTCGTTCGGTTTTCTAAATAGGCGGCGGGTCCAAACTTTTATCCAGGAGGTGCATCATGGCAAACACTACTGGCATGTATAATACCATGGTGGTTTCTTTTCCACTAAATTAGTATGTGAACTGTAATATTTTCTAACAGTGAGAACTACAGGTTGAGATATAATAAAAATAAATTTACTAAACTACATATGATATACAGAATCCCAATACCTACAACCCGCGATATGGCAAACAAAGATGGATCAAATTAATCAACTAAAACAAAACTAATGATTTACAAAATTAAGTATCCATAAATTGATCAATGTTTTTCCACTCTTTCAATAACGGCAACAATAGCTTTTCCCTTATCAGCCAACTTAATTTAGTAGTTAAAAATCCAAGCAACAAATAACCTAGCTAAAAAGCCATCGGTAACTATCTGATGATCTAGCCTTTCACAACATGATACACCAAGCAGGTAAACAATGTAAACAACATAGGTGACGGGAAGGTACTGTGACCAACTTATATAGCAAATGGTATCCATATTAAGTTATTAACTAAGCTATGAATCCCCTAATTCAAAAATTATCTAAGCATTGTTATGTCTACAGGTGTAGTTAGTGAGTATCACTGGATCGGTTCATGGAATTCCATAACAGTAAATTAATTATAATATGGAATATCTTTGTAAACCAAGTGCAGAACATGTTTGTAAACCTTGTGAGGACACTTTGAGGTTGTGGAGCTGCTTCTTATTCCTCTTCTTTGAATTCCTTCTATTTATCTTGTGCAGCCACGTTGGAAGGTTTTCAACATTTTCAGTTTTCTCATCTTTGCCTAAATCAGTTCCACAATCTGCAATTTCCCCATTAATTAGAATTGTGACATTGAAGCGAATTGTATCAATATTTGCTAAATTAGTCTTGCTGTCCTGTAAGTAAGAAAAAAGAAAATTGGTATATTAATCTGTGGATCCAAAAAGATTATAGAACACCAAAATGCTAATCCAATATTCGTTGCCAAGTAGTAATGCAGACCGAGGCCTACGCAAGATTATATGTGTAGAACTTAAATCTTAGTGGTGATCGTTTGTATGCATGGTCAAGAGTCCACAGAAAGAAAGATAGTCAACAATCGAACAAGAAATCATTAAGGTTTTAATTTCCTGGTTCATAATGTAGGATTTTGTTGGGAAGGGTCTCATAGTTTTGATGTTTTAATTGGTGCCCATGACCACCATCCTACATGTTTTTCTTCTTTAAATTACTCAAGACACATATATTGCATCAATCAATACACTCCTATCAAAAATTAAAATAAGGAAATTTCAACACTCCGTTAGTTTTGACGATTGCTTAATCACTATAATTTCATCCACCACCGAAAGACAAACTAAATTGATCGCAAACTGAGGCACCCAAACAAATTAAGCAAGAATACAGAGAGCCCTTATACTGGGAAGTGAACTCATTGGACAACAAATTTTAAAACGATTTAATTTATCCTTAGAAAAATAACGGGCTATCTAATATCATGGTAATGTGAAAGCTTTCAAATATATATACTAACGTCAATACTGACCATTTACATCACCTTGCAGCTGATTATATAATTAGCTATCCCAGCTGACTAACATGTGGCTTGCAATTGGACACAAAATGCATGAGATAAATATACTAACTCCATAAACTTCTGCCATAGTAATGAAGGTCACAGAGTACAATATGGAGTAACAAAAACAAAATCAGTTAGATATAAAATGAATTAGTGTTTACTAAAAGCTTCCATAAACTTCTGCTATTATAATCTACTTTATATACATCAAAATAAAAAGTTGCTTTGGTTCAAACAGAACCGGCGCAAGAAAATATTCAAAAGGATATCCAGATTCTTGATGTTGATGTTTTGTATAAACCTTTCTATAGCGCCAGATCAACATATTTAAATTTTGAGTAGTCCAGCTTGCGGCTTGCCAGTAAAAATTGAGAGAGCGTTGATCACCTTATCTTCTGTTATTTTTCCTCCGGCAAGTAGACCTATGTGATTTGTTGGCATACACAATATAAACCATGAGTATCTAAAGAGAATATCATAATGCTACAGTTACCACATCTAACTCAAATACAACATATACCACCCCTTCTACCAAGGTCAAAAACGGCTGAAATTTCAAAATGCTTATACTACACAGCCAAAACTCCACCCAAAGGTTTTTCATTTCAGCTGCCACTTCCGTTGACATGAAAATTGTGGGTCGGATAAAACCATAGATGATATAGTTATATACTCCCTCCATCCCTAATTAGATGAGCTACTTGTAGTTTGCACAAATTTTAAGGAAAGTGGAGTATATTTAAGTATTTTTTACAATTATACCCTTATGGGCAATAATTAGTAAAATTTAGAAACGATTTATCTCTTAAACTATACCACGGTTTTTATAAACTTTATACCGTTGAAAAACATTTTAAAACACTTACGCAACGAATATAAACATGACTATCAAATTATACATATTTCTTATAGAAAAAATAATCAATTAAAAGGGTAGTTTTAGAAATATCCCCTTGGTTAGTGAAATAGCTCATCTATTTGTGGACAAAACTAAAAACCAAGTAGCTCATCTAATTAGGGACGGAGGGAGTATTTGTTTTGAGCCGCTTAACCTCCATAACCACATCCATCACAGACACTTCCATCATATATATCAGCAGTCAATCACCACAATTTTCGTGTCAACAAATTTACCGAACAAAGTTTCATCATTAACCTCAATACACAGCTGAATAAGTTGTTGCTTACAAATCTATCTATCCCCTAGTTTTCTAGGTATAATCTTGATTCTGTGAATTAAAACTAATTAATACTAACAGAGGCATATAATTTTATCGAACAATTGTGAAATGAAATGAGAACCTTCTATTGCTTTTGCACCCTAATACCAAACTCATGAGAACGAAGAGGAAAAATCCATGCTATATACCTCATCGGTTCACGAAGGAATATCATCCATTAAGTGCATATGAATCCATACACCTCTTTGGGTTTACGGTTTCCAGACTCCTAAGTCTTCTGAAGCCTTGGCTTGATCACCTTTTGTCGCGAATCAGTGCATCACTGCCTGTGTTTTTCCAAGGCATAATTAGGGAAACAAAGATCGTTATGCGCCACCACTGAATAAGCAATGTATACACATGCAAGTGTTAATATATATAATGGGAATGATTTCAAACCTTGATGATAGTGATCTGGACAATCTCTAAGACATATTAAGCTGCAAGACTGTTTTTCTGGCCTGTTTACCATGGAATCAAAACAATGCTTAGAGACAAAACCACATAATCACAGAATTTACAGATAAATAAAGAGTAAAGAGAAGCATACCTCAAACTTGTGACTCTAGTAGGAGTAAGGATGAAGAGTGATGCCTTCATTTCTATAACACCACCTGACTCACAAACCGCACCTTATCGTATTAAAGGGGTTTTAAACCTCGCAAAACTTCAACCACAAAAATTCACAAAGGTGCAGCATTATGCTGCGCATGCAAAGTAGTTTTAGTGATAATAAACATTTAGCTGAGTACACAAAAGATATCCCTGATTTACACACGGTTTGTAATGACTACCTATGTACAACATGTCGAGTCATCGGATAATTTGTGAGTACAGACAGCATCACCCAAGACTGTTACCAAGACATTAGGGTATTTAGAGATCGGAAACCATCCTTACCAAGATATTGACTGAGCAGAACAATTCAAACAAATAAGAAATCAACAAACCCTTTGCTGCAATATTGATAAGCACGTATGTGCTACATTTTATACCCATATTTATATTAGCTAGGACTCGATATGTTGGCTAATAACACTATTTTAGTGCTTTTATAGAAAGTACAAGCAATTACGTCCACTATTATCAAAAATGGCTAAAGTGGAAGACAAATGGCGGTTGCGACCACAATTGCCAGTGCTGCAGTTCATGGCACCAAGATGAAGTGGGATATGGCACCACCTACTCCTTCAGATTTCCTCGTGGAACTATTAAGGCATCGAAGGCATAGTCGATCTTTATCAAAATGAAAAGAACTTTCAGTTCTTAGGCAAGCAGCTGGTGTTCAAGCAAAGCGATGTTGTTATGAGAAGTAAAAGGGGATCTGAGCATCATTTCAAGAAAAGCATTCACATCTTCTTCGGTGGCGATATCGAGACTCGAACACATATGATGTGAGAATCAATTTGATGGGGTTTGTTTGTGGAGGTACAAAACTAAAGACATCTGTCAATGGAGTTTGGTTTGTTTGCAAGCTGGTATTGATGGAGGTGATGAGAGGAGATGTGGCTGGAGTTCCGAGCTGCTTTTGAAGTAATTCAGTGACGACGAGATGCCTGCGAAGTGGAGATGCATGTGTTAGCTGAAATCATTCCTTTTCGTGTTGTGTTATTTTGCTGAGATGAAGAGGAAGGTGCTGATTCGATGGGGTGATTAGTGAGCTTGTACAACCAGTGCACGGCAAGAGGTGGTTGCGCTGCGTTGTTGCCCGGATGGAGAAACGAATTGACAACAAACAAATACTTGAGACGCTGGTGATTGGTGGATGGTTAAGCGTAAAGTTAATCGGTGACGATTTGAGGTCGAGGAATGGTTAAGGCAATGGAGCGACCGCAATGGGATACAATGATGGAAGATGGTCAAGTTAGTTGCAACTTTGTGTTGTGGCTGAAATATAAATGAACCAAGTTTGGGTTTTGATAGGTATTCAAATGGAGTGACGTATTGTTCATATGAGAAGAGTAGTTGGCTGGACTTCCATCGAAAGATGCATATGGTGAAGAACATAGATGGGATTCGTGGAGCTCTCAACAACAACAGCTACAAACACCCCGCATATCGCAGGGTTTGGCTGGATTGAATGAGATGGCATCGATTGGTAGAGAGGAGATAACAAAGTGCTGGATGTATCCATGAGATCGATGGGTTCAAGAAGTTGGTGCTATATATGCTCGAGTTTAAGGAGTCTCGGGAAGCAACAAACTTAGCCGATTTAATCGTGTTGGGCGGTGGGGCACTCTGGTGCCGTGCTTTACCTCGTAAGTCGAAATCGTCCGAGAATGGAACTGGTGATGGAGTGACCTTGGCGCTTCGTAGAATGGAAAACGAAGAGCCGGTGGTGCTTTGGTCTTGGTCAAACCGAAATTCGGGAGATTAAGATGGAGTTGTTGTCACCACTAATCACATGTTGGATATGCACTGGATTCGGGCAAGGAGTCAAGAGAGCTCCATTAGCTGGGCTGGGGCTATGATCGGTTTGTTGGATAATGAAGGAGAGGAGGAAGGTGCTTTTTGGAATTAAGTTCGGATGGCAATTAGAAGCCGGGTAGAAAGTGGTCATTGCTGGAGCTAATGGACCCGAATGGACTGGGCCTTGGCAGATGTTGCTAGGGCTTAGTCGAACTCTTGGCAACAGATATATTACGAACAGAAACAGAGAAAACGGAGACCGGGGGAGGCCGACGACGAAGAGCTGCGGCTACAGAGCCAAAGAGGAGAAGAAAAGTGTTGCGGCAAAGATCAGAGCATAAGAAAGAGGAGAAGAGAACGATTCATTCGGTTTAATCTCTCTATCTTGACTTATTCATTTTAATGGGTTTTAAGAAACCCATACTTATGTATTGTTAGACTTTTCGTAACTAGGGTTCATGGAGAAAGCTACTTCAAGCATAGACCATTATGAAATAATTTAGATTAATTTGGTATTAGGCTATTTTGAATAGAATTGTCGAAATCCAATGTTTATGATTTATTGATTTTATAAATAATATTTGTTATTGTTCCACCGGCTTTGTACGAAGTAAAAGCCTAAATGTATTTCGTGTTCCAATTTTATTTGTTATAGTATTTGATAATCCATGCTTAGGTTAAATCATTTGATGGGTTATGCTTAGACGACGCAAAGAGTGATTGTGAACCGATAATTATTTTATTTCAATAATCTTCTTGTCATTATAATTTGATAGTCCATGCTTAGGAAACTCTGATGGGTTATACTTAGGAGATGCGAGTTTATTATCGAAAGTTATTTTAATAATAGGTGTTGCAATTGAACAAAGAAATAAACTCATATTTGGAATTCGAATTCTTTTCGGTACTCAATTAGAAATAGTAGTGGAATCCATTGACCCTGGTTACTGACGCTCTCTCTTATCGTATCCATTTTAATTTAGTTTAATTTTATTATTACATTTTATATTCTTAAAATCCATAAAAAATATTTCTGTTTAATCGATTAGAGATACTGATTATTAGTATTTCCACCGCTCCTTGTGGGAACGACCCGTACTTGCCTCTGTCTACTAGTTAGACACCGTGCGATTGCGGTTTATTATATAGGCATCTCCTCGAGCCTATCAATTTTTGGCGCCGTTGTCGGGAGCGGCTGTGGAATATTGTAATTAGTATTTTTGATTTTGTATATAAAGTTATTTTATTTTTATTCGTTTTATTCTATACATAGTTATTATTTTTCTTTTGTACATAGCTTATTTTTTCTTTTATTTTTATATTTTCTTTTAGTTCTTTTTACGTAGCTTATTTGATTTTTCTCGGTACTTTTTCTCAAGAGCGACGATTGGAATCAACAACTGGCCTAAAGTAAGTACTTGATATTCTCGCAAAGCTTTTGCAAGGTGAGTTATTGAGAATTACTTTGTATAATGGTTTCAAATGAGTTGACTTCTTTTATAGCTTTTTGGAATCTTACCAAAAGAGCCGAGACAGAGGAGTCATCGATATTTCACATGAGGAGTATGCGTATGCACCTTCTCATTATCAAGAACTCCGCCGAGTGTGTAAATAATGATTGGAATTATTCTCATAGGTATGATCATTCCCACCTTGTGAAGGTTATGATCATTACCAACCTTACCCAGGTTATGAGACAAATTATATCGATTCCAGTTATTATTCACACTCATATGAGTCCCAGTATGAGAGAGATGATCAATCTTACTGTGACCCATCGGCATCACAACTATCTTTGTTAGAACGCTCTCAATATTGACATTCTTTGAATGCACCACAGCTAATGAGTTATTTTTTGCCGAGCTTAGTAAAGCCCATGCTGATATTGTTGAACTTGCTGAACAAACTGATCTATCGATTGCTCAACTAACGCAGTCGGTAGAAGATTGTGGTCTTACATGAGGAAACATGTTCTAATTTTTCTAATACTCTTGACATTTATGATGAAACCGATTTAAATTGTAAATCAATGTGTATGGAGAATGATGATGAACTTGATAGTTGTGATCATAGGAATAGAGACATTGTCATACCAAGTGAAGGTGGTGTATTTAGTCTAACTCCTGATCGTGTTAATGATCACTCGCCAATTCAAAAGGATGAGTTTAGGATTGAGGACACCATTATTTTAGACGGTGTGACATATCAGTGCTATAACAATGATGCTTATGAAGAATGTGTTAATTCGAGAGGACACCGTAGTTAAGTCTAACGACTTAGAGACATTACACTCTATCTATAAGGTTACTTCTAATCATCTTTATTGTGATATTCCTATTGATTCCTTGGTTGATGATGATTATGATGATGATTTAGTACAGGTTTGCAAACCTAGTGGAGAAGTTAATATACCTAGAATTGTTAGCACAACTTTTCTAAGATTCCTAATTTTGGATTAGAACTGCGTTCTTCTCCAAAGATATACTAGATTATTTTGCATCTCGAGACTTCTCTTTGCCTCGTGCATGTCTCTCCGATTGTTTCACTCCCATCTCTACCGACCCCTTTGACTCGGTTATTGTGATCAAAATGATACATCCTTTGCAAAAACCAGTTTGGGGGTGGCTCTTTCCTTTTGATAATCTCTATATCTTTACGTTGCTTCAAACAAGGATTTGAGGTTGTCATCAGTTGTATATATTGTGCTCTGGGTTGATCCCCAAATATTTAGGTTGTTGATATATGGAGAATCTTGTTTGTACATTCCAGTAGGTATATCTATTTTCTTGTTTATTTTCCCTTTTCATGAATTTCTCATCTTAATTTTTACGTTGGATGACTCAATTACATTGAGGACAATGTAATCTTTAAGTGTGGGGGAGTGGTTAACGTTTTATTTTTCTTTTTCAGGAATTTTCTTGCAATTTATGACCAGCTGTTGAGCGGGTCTGTTGTAGGTTCGTAGGTATATTATGACCAGCTGTTGAGCGGGTCTAAAAAAAAATAATAAAAAAAAATGATGACCAGCTGTTGAGCGGGTCTATTCTTTTGTTTTCTTATCATTTTCTTATGACCAGTTGTTGAGCGGGTCTTAAAAAAAAAAAAAAAAAAATCTATGACCAGCTGTGTAGCGGGTCTTGTGTATGGTTTTTGTCATGACCAGCTGTGTAGCGGGTCTAACTCTCTCATATATGACCAGCTGTGTAGCGGATCAATTCCTTGTTTTGCTCGAGGACTAGCAAAATATAAGTGTGGGGGTGTTGATAAGCAAGTATGTGCTACATTTTATACCCATATTTATATTAGCTAGGACTCGATATGTTGGCTAATAACACTATTTTAGTGCTTTTATAGAAAGTACAAGCAATTACGTCCACTATTATCAAAAATGGCTAAAGTGGAAGACAAATGGCGGTTGCGACCACAATTGCCAGTGCTGCAGTTCATGGCACCAAGATGAAGTGGGATATGGCACCACCTACTCCTTCAGATTTCCTTGTGGAACTATTAAGGCATCGAAGGCATAGTCGATCTTTATCAAAATAAAAAGAACTTTCAGTTCTTAGGCAAGCAGCTGGTGTTCGAGCAGGCGATGTTGTTATGAGAAGTAAAAGGGGATCTGAGCATCATTTCAAGCAGCATTCACATCTTCTTCAGGTGGCGATATCGAGACTCGAACACATATGATGTGAGAATCAATTTGATGGGGTTTGTTTGTGGAGGTACAAAACTAAAGACATCTGTGAATGGAGTTTGGTTTGTTTGCAAGCTGGTATTGATGGAGGTGATGAGAGGAGATGTGGCTGGAGTTCCGAGCTACTTGGGAAGTAATTCAGTGACGACGAGATGCCTGTGAAGTGGAGATGCATGTGTTAGCTGAAATCATTCCTTTTCGTGTTGTGTTATTTTGCTGAGATGAAGAGGAAGGTGCTGATTCGATGGGGTGATTAGCTGAGCTTGTACAACCAGGCACGGCAAGAGGTGGTTGCAGTTGCGTTGTTGCCTGGATGGAGAACGAATTGACAACAAACAAATACTTGAGACGCTGGTGATTGGTGGATGGTTAAGCAGCAAGTTAACTGGTGACGATTTGAGGTCGAGGAATGGTTAAGGCAATGGAGCGACTGCAATGGGATACAGCGATGGAAGATGGATGAAGTTAGTTGCAACTGCTGTGTTGTGGCTGAAATATAAATGAACCAAGTTTGGGTTTTGATAGGTATTCAAATGGAGTGACGTATTGTTCATATGAGAAGAGTAGTTGGCTGGACTTCCATCGAAAGATGCAGATGGTGAAGAACATAGATGGGATTCGTGGAGCTCTCAACAACAACGACTACAAACACCCGGTATATCGCAGGGTTTGCTGGATTGAATGAGATGGAATCGATTGGTAGAGAGGGAGATAACAAAGTGCTGGATGTATCCATGAGATCGATGGGTTCAAGAAGTTGGTGCTATATATGCTCGAGTTTAAGGAGTCTGGGAAGCAGCTGAAACTTAGCCGGACAGAATCGTGTTGGGCAGTGGCTGCTGCTGGTGTTGTGCTTTACCTGTAAGTCAAAAATCGTCCGAGAATGGAACTGGTGATGGAGTGACCTTGGCAGTTCGAGAGAATGGAAAACGAAGAGTCAGTGGTCTTTGCCTTGGTCTTGGTCAGAACCGAAATTCGGGAGATTAAGATGGAGTTGTTGTCACCACTAATCACATGTTGGATATGCACTGGATTCGGAGCAAGGAGTCAGTGAGAGCTCCATTAGCTGGCTGGGGCTATGATCAGTTTTGTTGGATAATGAAGGAGAGGAGGAAGGTGCTTTTTGGAATTAAGTTCGGATGGCAATTAGAAGCCGGGTAGAAAGTGGTCATTGCTGGAGCTAATGGACCCGAATGGACTGGGCCTTGACAGATGTTGCTAGGGCTTAGTCGAACTCTTGGCAGCAGATATATTACGAACAGAAACAGAGAAAACGGAGACCGGGGGAGGCCGACGACGAAGAGTCTGCGCTTCTGAGCCAAAGAGGAGAAGAAAAGTGTTGCGGCAAAGATCAGAGCATAAGAAAGAGGAGAAGAGAACGATTCATTCGGTTTAATCTCTCTATCTTGACTTATTCATTTTAATGGGTTTTAAGAAACCCATACTTATGTATTGTTAGACTTTTCGTAACTAGGGTTCATGGAGAAAGCTACTTCAAGCATAGACCATTATGAAATAATTTAGATTAATTTGGTATTAGGCTATTTTGAATAGAATTGTCGAAATCCAATGTTTATGATTTATTGATTTTATAAATAATATTTGTTATTGTTCCACCGGCTTTGTACGAAGTAAAAGCCTAAATGCATAAATGTATTTCGTGTTCCAATTTTATTTGTTATAGTATTTGATAATCCATGCTTAGGTTAAATCATTTGATGGGTTATGCTTAGACGACGAAAAAGTGATTGTGAACCGATAATTATTTTATTTCAATAATCTTCTTGTCATTATAATTTGATAGTCCATGCTTAGGAAACTCTGATGGGTTATACTTAGGAGATGCGAGTTTATTATCGAAAGTTATTTTAATAATAGGTGTTGCAATTGAACAAAGAAATAAACTCATATTTGGAATTCGAATTCTTTTCGGTACTCAATTAGAAATAGTAGTGGAATCCATTGACCCTGGTTACTGACGCTCTCTCTTATCGTATCCATTTTAATTTAGTTTAATTTTATTATTACATTTTATATTCTTAAAATCCATAAAAAATATTTCTGTTTAATCGATTAGAGATACTGATTATTAGTATTTCCACCGCTCCTTGTGGGAACGACCCGTACTTGCCTCTATCTACTAGTTAGACACCGTGCGATTGCGGTTTATTATATAGGCATCTCCGGAGCCTATCAATTTTTGGCGCCGCTGCCGGGGAGCGGCTGTGGAATATTGTAATTAGTATTTTTGATTTTGTATATAAAGTTATTTTATTTTTATTCGTTTTATTCTGTACATAGTTATTATTTTTCTTTTGTACATAGCTTATTTTTGCTTTTATTTTTATATTTTCTTTTAGTTCTTTTTACGTAGCTTATTTGATTTTTCTCAGGTACTTTTGTCTGAAGAGCGACGATTGGAATCAACAACTGGCATAAAGTAAGTACTTGATATTCTCGCAAAGCTTTTGCAAGGTGAGTTATTGAGAATTACTTTGTATAATGGTTTCCAGCGAGTTGACTTCTTTTATAGCTTTTTGGAATCTTACCAAAAGAGCTGAGACAGAGGAGTCATCTGATATTTCACATGAGGAGTATGCGTATGCACCTTCTCATTATCAAGAACCTGCCGAGTGTGTAAATAATGATTGGAATTATTCTCATAGGTATGATCATTCCGACCTTGTGAAGGTTATGATCATTACCAACCTTACCCAGGTTATGAGACAAATTATATCGATTCCAGTTATTATTCACACTCATATGAGTCCCAAAAGATGAGAGAGATGATCAATCTTATCGTGACCCATCGGCATCACAACTATCTTTGTTAGAACGCCTCAATATTGACATTGCTTTGAATGCAGACCACGCCTAATGAGTTATTTTTTGCCGAGCTTAGTAAAGCCCATGCTTTGATATTGTTGAACTTGTCAACAAACTGATCTATCGATTGCTCAACTAACGCAGTCGGTAGAAGATTGTGGTCTTACGGAGGAAACATGTTCTAATTTTTCTAATACTCTTGACATTTATGATGAAACCGATTTAAATTGTAAATCAATGTGTATGGAGAATGATGATGAACTTGATAGTTGTGATCATAGGAATAGAGACATTGTCATACCAAGTGAAGGTGGTGTATTTAGTCTAACTCCTGATCGTGTTAATGATCACTCGCCAATTCAAAAGGATGAGTTTAGGATTGAGGACACCATTATTTTAGACGGTGTGACATATCAGTGCTATAACAATGATGCTTATGAAGAATGTGTTAATTCAGAGGACACTGTAGTTAAGTCTAACGACTTAGAGACATTACACTCTATCTATAAGGTTACTTCTAATCATCTTTATTGTGATATTCCTATTGATTCCTTGGTTGATGATGATTATGATGATGATTTAGTACAGGTTTGCAAACCTAGTGGAGAAGTTAATATACCTAGAATTGTTAGCACAACTTTTCGGAAGATTCCTAATTTTGGATTAGAACTGCGTTCTTCTCCAGTATTACTAGATTATTTTGCATCTCGAGACTTCTCTTTGCCTGTGCATGTCTCTCAGATTGTTTCAGCTCCCATCTCTACCGACCCCTTTGACTCGGTTATTGTTGATCAAAATGATACATCCTTTGCAAAAACCAGGTTTGGGGGTGGCTCTTTCCTTTTGATAATCTCTATATCTTTACGTTGCTTCAGCAAGGATTTGAGGTTGTCATCAGTTGTATATATTGTGCTCTGGGTTGATCCCCAAATATTTAGGTTGTTGATATATGGAGAATCTTGTTTGTACATTCCAGTAGGTATATCTATTTTCTTGTTTATTTTCCCTTTTCATGAATTTCTCATCTTAATTTTTACGTTGGATGACTCAATTACATTGAGGACAATGTAATCTTTAAGTGTGGGGGAGTGGTTAACGTTTTATTTTTCTTTTTCAGGAATTTTCTTGCAATTTATGACCAGCTGTTGAGCGGTCTCGTTGTAGGTTCGTAGGTATATTATGACCAGCTGTTGAGCGGGTCTAAAAAAAATAATAAAAAAAATGATGACCAGCTGTTGAGCGGGTCTATTCTTTTGTTTTCTTATCATTTTCTTATGACCAGTTGTTGAGCGGGTCTTAAAAAAAAAAAAAAAAAAATCTATGACCAGCTGTGTAGCGGGTCTTGTGTATGGTTTTTGTCATGACCAGCTGTGTAGCGGGTCTAACTCTCTCATATATGACCAGCTGTGTAGCGGATCAATTCCTTGTTTTGCTCGAGGACTAGCAAAATATAAGTGTGGGGGTGTTGATAAGCAAGTATGTGCTACATTTTATACCCATATTTATATTAGCTAGGACTCGATATGTTGGCTAATAACACTATTTTAGTGCTTTTATAGAAAGTACAAGCAATTACGTCCACTATTATCAAAAATGGCTAAAGTGGAAGACAAATGGCGGTTGCGACCACAATTGCCAGTGCTGCAGTTCATGGCACCAAGATGAAGTGGGATATGGCACCACTTACTCCTTCAGATTTCCTTGTGGAACTATTAAGGCATCGAAGGCATAGTCGATCTTTATCAAAATAAAAAGAACTTTCGAGTTCTTAGGCAAGCACTGGTGTTCGAGCAGCGATGTTGTTATGAGAAGTAAAAGGGGATCCGAGCATCATTTCAAGCAGCATTCACATCTTCTTCAAAGGCGATATCGAGACTCGAACACATATGATGTGAGAATCAATTTGATGGGGTTTGTTTGTGGAGGTACAAAACTAAAGACATCTGTGAATGGAGTTTGGTTTGTTTGCAAGCTGGTATTGATGGAGGTGATGAGAGGAGATGTGGCTGGAGTTCCGAGCTACTTGGGAAGTAATTCAGTGACGACGAGATGCCTGTGAAGTGGAGATGCATGTGTTAGCCAAATCATTCCTTTTCGTGTTGTGTTATTTTGCTTTGAGATGAAGAGGAAGGTGCTGATTCGATGGGGTGATTAGCCGAGCTTGTACAACCAGAGCACGGCAAGAGGTGGTTGCAGCGTTGTTGCCCGGATGGAGAACGAATTGACAACAAACAAATACTTGAGACGCTGGTGATTGGTGGATGGTTAAGCAGAAAGTTAACTGGTGACGATTTGAGGTCGAGGAATGGTTAAGGCAATGGAGCGACTGCAATGGGATACAGCGATGGAAGATGGATGAAGTTAGTTGCAAATCATTGTGTTGTGGCTGAAATATAAATGAACCAAGTTTGGGTTTTGATAGGTATTCAAATGGAGTGACGTATTGTTCATATGAGAAGAGTAGTTGGCTGGACTTCCATCGAAAGATGCAGATGGTGAAGAACATAGATGGGATTCGTGGAGCTCTCAACAACAACAAACTACAAACACCGGTATATCGCAGGTTTGTTTGGATTGAATGAGATGGAATCGATTGGTAGAGAGGGAGATAACAAAGTGCTGGATGTATCCATGAGATCGATGGGTTCAAGAAGTTGGTGCTATATATGCTCGAGTTTAAGGAGTCTGGGAAGCAGCTGAAACTTAGCCGGACAGAATCGTGTTGGGCAAGGGTCGCTGCTGGTGTGGCTTTACCCTGTAAGTCGAAATCGTCCGAGAATGGAACTGTGATGGAGTGACCTTGGCAGCTTCGTAGAATGGAAAACGAAGAGCCGGTGGTGCTGCCTTGGTCTTGGTCAGAACCAAATTCAGGGAGATTAAGATGGAGTTGTTGTCACCACTAATCACATGTTGGATATGCACTGGATTCGTGCAAGGAGTCGTGAGAGCTCCATTAGTCATTGAGGCTATGATCGCTTTGTTGGATAATGAAGGAGAGGAGGAAGGTGCTTTTGGAATTAAGTTCGGATGGCAATTAGAAGCTGGGTAGAAAGTGGTCATTGCTGAGCTAATGGACCCGAATGGACCGGGCCTTGACAGATGTTGCTAGGGCTTAGTCGAACTCTTGGCAAAGCAGATATATTACGAATGAAACAGAAAACGGAGACCGGGGAGGCCGACGACGAAGAGTCATGCTACAGAGCCAAAGAGGAGAAGAAAAGTGTTGCGGCAAAGATCGTAGCATAAGAAAGAGGAGAAGAGAACGATTCATTCGGTTTTTAATCTCTCTATCTTGACTTATTCATTTTAATGGGTTTTAAGAAACCCATACTTATGTATTGTTAGACTTTTCGTAACTAGGGTTCATGGAGAAAGCTACTTCAACCATAGACCATTATGAAATAATTTAGATTAATTTGGTATTAGGCTATTTTGAATAGAATTGTCGAAATCCAATGTTTATGATTTATTGATTTTATAAATAATATTTATTATTGTTCCACCGGCTTTGTACGAAGTAAAAGCCTAAATGCATAAATGTATTTCGTGTTCCAATTTTATTTGTTATAGTATTTGATAATCCATGCTTAGGTTAAATCATTTGATGGGTTATGCTTAGACGACGCAAAGAGTGATTGTGAACCGATAATTATTTTATTTCAATAATCTTCTTGTCATTATAATTTGATAGTCCATGCTTAGGAAACTCTGATGGGTTATACTTAGGAGATGCGAGTTTATTATCGAAAGTTATTTTAATAATAGGTGTTGCAATTGAACAAATAAATAAACTCATATTTGGAATTCGAATTCTTTTCTGTACTCAATTAGAAATAGTAGTGGAATCCATTGACCCCAGTTACCGACGCTCTCTCTTATCGTATCCATTTTAATTTAGTTTAATTTTATTATTACATTTTATATTCTTAAAATCCATAAAAATATTTCGTTTAATCGATTAGAGATACCGATTATTAGTATTTCCACCGCTCCTTGTGGGAACGACCCGCATTTGCCTGCTCGTCTACTAGTTAGACACCGTGCGATTGCGGTTTATTATATAGGCATCTCCTGAGCCTATCAATTTTTAGCGCCCGTTCTCGGGAGCGGTCGTGGAATATTGTAATTAGTATTTTTGATTTTGTATATAAAGTTATTTTATTTTTATTCATTTTATTCTGTACATAGTTATTATTTTTCTTTTGTACATAGCTTATTTTTGCTTTTATTTTTATATTTTCTTTTAGTTCTTTTTACGTAGCTTATTTGATTTTTCTCGTACTTTTTTCCAAGAGCGACGATTGGAATCAACAACCTGGCCTAAAGTAAGTACTTGATATTCTCGCAAAGCTTTTGCAAGGTGAGTTATTGAGAATTACTTTGTATAATGGTTTCCAGCGAGTTGACTTCTTTTATAGCTTTTTGGAATCTTACCAAAAGAGCTGAGACAGAGGAGTCATCTGATATTTCACATGAGGAGTATGCGTATGCACCTTCTCATTATCAAGAACCCGCCGAGTGTGTAAATAATGATTGGAATTATTCTCATAGGTATGATCATTCCGGACCTTGTGAAGGTTATGATCATTACCAACCTTACCCAGAGTTATGAGACAAATTATATCGATTCCAGCTTATTATTCACACTCATATGAGTCCCGCATGAGAGAGATGATCAATCTTACCGTGACCCATCGGCATCACAACTATCTTTGTTAGAACGCCTCAATATTGACATTGCTTTGAATGACTACACGCCTAATGAGTTATTTTTTGCCGAGCTTAGTAAAGCCCATGCCGATATTGTTGAACTTGCTTGAACAAACCGATCTATCGATTGCTCAACTAACGCAAATTCGGTAGAAGATTGTGGTCTTACAGAGGAAACATGTTCTAATTTTTCTAATACTCTTGACATTTATGATGAAACCGATTTAAATTGTAAATCAATGTGTATGGAGAATGATGATGAACTTGATAGTTGTGATCATAGGAATAGAGACATTGTCATACCAAGTGAAGGTGGTGTATTTAGTCTAACTCCTGATCGTGTTAATGATCACTCGCCAATTCAAAAGGATGAGTTTAGGATTGAGGACACCATTATTTTAGACGGTGTGACATATCAGTGCTATAACAATGATGCTTATGAAGAATGTGTTAATTCAGAGGACACTGTAGTTAAGTCTAACGACTTAGAGACATTACACTCTATCTATAAGGTTACTTCTAATCATCTTTATTGTGATATTCCTATTGATTCCTTGGTTGATGATGATTATGATGATGATTTAGTACAGGTTTGCAAACCTAGTGGAGAAGTTAATATACCTAGAATTGTTAGCACAACTTTTCGGAAGATTCCTAATTTTGGATTAGAACTGCGTTCTTCTCCAGTATTACTAGATTATTTTGCATCTCGAGACTTCTCTTTGCCTGTGCATGTCTCTCGATTGTTTCAGCCTCCCATCTCTACCGACCCCTTTGACTCTGGTTATTGTTGATCAAAATGATACATCCTTTGCAAAAACCAGGTTTGGGGTGGCTCTTTCCTTTTGATAATCTCTATATCTTTACGTTGCTTCAAAGAAGGATTTGAGGTTGTCATCGCTTGTATATATTGTGCTCGGGTTGATCCCCAAATATTTAGGTTGTTGATATATGGAGAATCTTGTTTGTACATTCCAGTAGGTATATCTATTTTCTTGTTTATTTTCCCTTTTCATGAATTTCTCATCTTAATTTTTACGTTGGATGACTCAATTACATTGAGGACAATGTAATCTTTAAGTGTGGGGGAGTGGTTAACGTTTTATTTTTCTTTTTCAGGAATTTTCTTGCAATTTATGACCAGCTGTTGAGCGGGTCTGTTGTAGGTTCGTAGGTATATTATGACCAGCTGTTGAGCGGGTCTAAAAAAATAATAAAAAAATGATGACCAGCTGTTGAGCGGGTCTATTCTTTTGTTTTCTTATCAATTTCTTATGACCAGCTGTTGAGCGGGTCTTAAAAAAAAAAAAAAAATTCTATGACCAGCTGTGTAGCGGGTCTTGTGTATGGTTTTTGTCATGACCAGCTGTGTAGCGGGTCTAACCCTCTCATATATGACCAGCTGTAGCGGATCAATTCCTTGTTTTGCTCGAGGACTAGCAAAATATAAGTGTGGGGGTGTTGATAAGCAAGTATGTGCTACATTTTATACCCATATTTATATTAGCTAGGACTCGATATGTTGGCTAATAACACTATTTTAGTGCTTTTATAGAAAGTACAAGCAATTACGTCCACTATTATCAAAAATGGCTAAAGTGGAAGACAAATGGCGGTTGCGACCACAATTGCCCGATCTTTGCGGTTCATGGCACCAAGATGAAGTGGGATATGGCACCACCTACTCCTTCGATTTCCTTGTGGAACTATTAAGGCATCGAAGGCATAGTCGATCTTTATCAAAATAAAAAGAACTTTCATTCTTAGGCAAGCAAACTGGTGTTCGAGCAGGCGATGTTGTTATGAGAAGTAAAAGGGGATCCGAGCATCATTTCAAGCAAAGATTCACATCTTCTTGGTGGCGATATCGAGACTCGAACACATATGATGTGAGAATCAATTTGATGGGGTTTGTTTGTGGAGGTACAAAACTAAAGACATCTCGTGAATGGAGTTTGGTTTGTTTGCAAGTGGTATTGATGGAGGTGATGAGAGGAGATGTGGTCGGAGTTCCGAGCTACTTGGGAAGTAATTCAGTGACGACGAGATGCCTGTGAAGTGGAGATGCATGTGTTAGCTGAAATCATTCCTTTTCGTGTTGTGTTATTTTGCTGAGATGAAGAGGAAGGTGCTGATTCGATGGGGTGATTAGCTGAGCTTGTACAACCAGAGCACGGCAAGAGGTGGTTGCGATTGCGTTGTTGCATGGATGGAGAACGAATTGACAACAAACAAATACTTGAGACGCTGGTGATTGGTGGATGGTTAAGCAGCAAGTTAACTGGTGACGATTTGAGGTCGAGGAATGGTTAAGGCAATGGAGCGACTGCAATGGGATACAAATATGGAAGATGGTTGAAGTTAGTTACAACTGCTATGCTGTGGCTGAAATATAAATGAACCAAGTTTGGGTTTTGATAGGTATTCAAATGGAGTGACGTATTGTTCATATGAGAAGAGTAGTTGGCTGGACTTCCATCGAAAGATGCAGATGGTGAAGAACATAGATGGGATTCGTGGAGCTCTCAACAACAACACTACAAACACCAAGATATCGCAGGTTTGCCGGATTGAATGAGATGGAATCGATTGGTAGAGAGGGAGATAACAAAGTGCTGGATGTATCCATGAGATCGATGGGTTCAAGAAGTTGGTGCTATATATGCTCGAGTTTAAGGAGTCTGGGAAGCAGCTGAAACTTAGCCGGACAGAATCGTGTTGGGCAGTGGCTGCTGCTGGTGCTGTGCTTTACCTGTAAGTCAGAAATCGTCCGAGAATGGAACTGGTGATGGAGTGACCTTGGCAGTTCAGAGAATGGAAAACGAAGAGCTGGTGGTGCTGCCTTGGTCTTGGCTGTAAACTGAAATTCAGGGAGATTAAGATGGAGTTGTTGTCACCACTAATCACATGTTGGATATGCACTGGATTCAGGCAAGGAGTCAGTGAGAGCTCCATTAGCTGGCTGGGGCTATGATCAGTTTTGTTGGATAATGAAGGAGAGGAGGAAGGTGCTTTTTGGAATTAAGTTCGGATGGCAATTAGAAGCCGGGTAGAAAGTGGTCATTGCTGGAGCTAATGGACCCGAATGGACTGGGCCTTGGCAGATGTTGCTAGGGCTTAGTCGAACTCTTGGCAGCAGATATATTACGAACAGAAACAGAGAAAACGGAGACCGGGGGAGGCCGACGACGAAGAGCTGCGGCTACAGAGCCAAAGAGGAGAAGAAAAGTGTTGCGGCAAAGATCAGAGCATAAGAAAGAGGAGAAGAGAACGATTCATTCGGTTTAATCTCTCTATCTTGACTTATTCATTTTAATGGGTTTTAAGAAACCCATACTTATGTATTGTTAGACTTTTCGTAACTAGGGTTCATGGAGAAAGCTACTTCAAGCATAGACCATTATGAAATAATTTAGATTAATTTGGTATTAGGCTATTTTGAATAGAATTGTCGAAATCCAATGTTTATGATTTATTGATTTTATAAATAATATTTGTTATTGTTCCACCGGCTTTGTACGAAGTAAAAGCCTAAATGCATAAATGTATTTCGTGTTCCAATTTTATTTGTTATAGTATTTGATAATCCATGCTTAGGTTAAATCATTTGATGGGTTATGCTTAGACGACGCAGAGAGTGATTGTGAACCGATAATTATTTTATTTCAATAATCTTCTTGTCATTATAATTTGATAGTCCATGCTTAGGAAACTCACGATGGGTTATACTTAGGAGATGCGAGTTTATTATCGAAAGTTATTTTAATAATAGGTGTTGCAATTGAACAAATAAATAAACTCATATTTGGAATTCGAATTCTTTTCGTACTCAATTAGAAATAGTAGTGGAATCCATTGACCCCGGTTACCGACGCTCTCTCTTATCGTATCCATTTTAATTTAGTTTAATTTTATTATTACATTTTATATTCTTAAAATCCATAAAAAATATTTCGTTTAATCGATTAGAGATACTGATTATTAGTATTTCCACCGCTCCTTGTGGGAACGACCCGTACTTGCCTCTATCTACTAGTTAGACACCGTGCGATTGCGGTTTATTATATAGGCATCTCCTGAGCCTATCAATTTTTGGCGCCGTTGTTTGGGAGCGGTCAGGGAATATTGTAATTAGTATTTTTGATTTTGTATATAAAGTTATTTTATTTTTATTCGTTTTATTCTGTACATAGTTATTATTTTTCTTTTGTACATAGCTTATTTTTGCTTTTATTTTTATATTTTCTTTTAGTTCTTTTTACGTAGCTTATTTGATTTTTCTCTCTGGTACTTTTTTCTCAAGAGCTGACGATTGGAATCAACAACTGCCTAAAGTAAGTACTTGATATTCTCACAAAGCTTTTGCAAGGTGAGTTATTGAGAATTACTTTGTATAATGGTTTCCAGCGAGTTGACTTCTTTTATAGCTTTTTGGAATCTTACCAAAAGAGCTGAGACAGAGGAGTCATCTGATATTTCACATGAGGAGTATGCGTATGCACCTTCTCATTATCAAGAACCTGCCGAGTGTGTAAATAATGATTGGAATTATTCTCATAGGTATGATCATTCCGGACCTTGTGAAGGTTATGATCATTACCAACCTTACCCAGGTTATGAGACAAATTATATCGATTCCAGTTATTATTCACACACATATGAGTCCCAAGTATGAGAGAGATGATCAATCTTATCGTGACCCATCGGCATCACAACTATCTTTGTTAGAACGCCTCAATATTGACATTCTTTGAATGGACCACAGCTAATGAGTTATTTTTTGCCGAGCTTAGTAAAGCCCATGCTGATATTGTTGAACTTGCTGAACAAACTGATCTATCGATTGCTCAACTAACGCAGTCGGTAGAAGATTGTGGTCTTACAGAGGAAACATGTTCTAATTTTTCTAATACTCTTGACATTTATGATGAAACCGATTTAAATTGTAAATCAATGTGTATGGAGAATGATGATGAACTTGATAGTTGTGATCATAGGAATAGAGACATTGTCATACCAAGTGAAGGTGGTGTATTTAGTCTAACTCCTGATCGTGTTAATGATCACTCGCCAATTCAAAAGGATGAGTTTAGGATTGAGGACACCATTATTTTAGACGGTGTGACATATCAGTGCTATAACAATGATGCTTATGAAGAATGTGTTAATTCAGAGGACATTGTAGTTAAGTCTAACGACTTAGAGACATTACACTCTATCTATAAGGTTACTTCTAATCATCTTTATTGTGATATTCCTATTGATTCCTTGGTTGATGATGATTATGATGATGATTTAGTACAGGTTTGCAAACCTAGTGGAGAAGTTAATATACCTAGAATTGTTAGCACAACTTTTCGGAAGATTCCTAATTTTGGATTAGAACTGCGTTCTTCTCCAGTATTACTAGATTATTTTGCATCTCGAGACTTCTCTTTGCCTGTGCATGTCTCTCAGATTGTTTCAGCTCCCATCTCTACCGACCCCTTTGACTCGGTTATTGTTGATCAAAATGATACATCCTTTGCAAAAACCAGGTTTGGGGTGGCTCTTTCCTTTTGATAATCTCTATATCTTTACGTTGCTTGAAAGAAGGATTTGAGGTTGTCATCAGCTTGTATATATTGTGCTGGGGTGATCCCCAAATATTTAGGTTGTTGATATATGGAGAATCTTGTTTGTACATTCCAAAAGGGTATATCTATTTTCTTGTTTATTTTCCCTTTTCATGAATTTCTCATCTTAATTTTTACGTTGGATGACTCAATTACATTGAGGACAATGTAATCTTTAAGTGTGGGGGAGTGGTTAACGTTTTATTTTTCTTTTTCAGGAATTTTCTTGCAATTTATGACCAGCTGTTGAGCGGGTCTGTTGTAGGTTCGTAGGTATATTATGACCAGCTGTTGAGCGGGTCTAAAAAAAATAATAAAAAAATGATGACCAGCTGTTGAGCGGGTCTATTCTTTTGTTTTCTTATCATTTTCTTATGACCAGTTGTTGAGCGGGTCTTAAAAAAAAAAAAAAAAAATCTATGACCAGCTGTGTAGCGGGTCTTGTGTATGGTTTTTGTCATGACCAGCTGTGTAGCGGGTCTAACTCTCTCATATATGACCAGCTGTGTAGCGGATCAATTCCTTGTTTTGCTCGAGGACTAGCAAAATATAAGTGTGGGGGTGTTGATAAGCAAGTATGTGCTACATTTTATACCCATATTTATATTAGCTAGGACTCGATATGTTGGCTAATAACACTATTTTAGTGCTTTTATAGAAAGTACAAGCAATTACGTCCACTATTATCAAAAATGGCTAAAGTGGAAGACAAATGGCGGTTGCGACCACAATTGCCAGTGCTGCAGTTCATGGCACCAAGATGAAGTGGGATATGGCACCACCTACTCCTTCAGATTTCCTTGTGGAACTATTAAGGCATCGAAGGCATAGTCGATCTTTATCAAAATAAAAAGAACTTTCGCTTCTTAGGCAAGCAAATGGTGTTCGAGCGAAGCGATGTTGTTATGAGAAGTAAAAGGGGATCTGAGCATCATTTCAAGCAGCATTCACATCTTCTTCAGGTGGCGATATCGAGACTCGAACACATATGATGTGAGAATCAATTTGATGGGGTTTGTTTGTGGAGGTACAAAACTAAAGACATCTCAGAATGGAGTTTGGTTTGTTTGCAAGTCGGTATTGATGGAGGTGATGAGAGGAGATGTGGCTGGAGTTCCGAGCTACTTGGGAAGTAATTCAAAGGACGACGAGATGCCCGTGAAGTGGAGATGCATGTGTTAGCTGAAATCATTCCTTTTCGTGTTGTGTTATTTTGCTGAGATGAAGAGGAAGGTGCTGATTCGATGGGGTGATTAGCTGAGCTTGTACAACCAGGCACGGCAAGAGGTGGTTGCAGTTGCGTTGTTGCCTGGATGGAGAACGAATTGACAACAAACAAATACTTGAGACGCTGGTGATTGGTGGATGGTTAAGCAGAAAGTTAACTGGTGACGATTTGAGGTCGAGGAATGGTTAAGGCAATGGAGCGACTGCAATGGGATACAGCGATGGAAGATGGCTGAAGTTAGTTGCAACTGCTGTGTTGTGGCTGAAATATAAATGAACCAAGTTTGGGTTTTGATAGGTATTCAAATGGAGTGACGTATTGTTCATATGAGAAGAGTAGTTGGCTGGACTTCCATCGAAAGATGCAGATGGTGAAGAACATAGATGGGATTCGTGGAGCTCTCAACAACAACGGCTACAAACACCAAAAGATATCGCAGGTTTGCGGATTGAATGAGATGGAATCGATTGGTAGAGAGGGAGATAACAAAGTGCTGGATGTATCCATGAGATCGATGGGTTCAAGAAGTTGGTGCTATATATGCTCGAGTTTAAGGAGTCTGGGAAGCAGCTGAAACTTAGCCGGACAGAATCGTGTTGGGCAGTGGTCATTACTGCTGGTGCCGTGCTTTACCTGTAAGTCGAAATCGTCCGGGAATGGAACTGGTGATGGAGTGACCTTGGCGCTTCGTAGAATGGAAAACGAAGAGTCGGGTGGTGCTTGCCTTGGTCTTGGTCAGAATCAAATTCAGGGAGATTAAGATGGAGTTGTTGTCACCACTAATCACATGTTGGATATGCACCTGGATTCGTGCAAGGAGTCGGTGAGAGCTCCATTAGCCGGGTCGGGGCTATGATCAGCTTTGTTGGATAATGAAGGAGAGGAGGAAGGTGCTTTTGGAATTAAGTTCGGATGGCAATTAGAAGCGGGTAGAAAGTGGTCATTGCTGGAGCTAATGGACCCGAATGGACCGGGCCTTGACAAGATGTTGCTAGGGCTTAGTCGAACTCTTGGCGGCAGATATATTACGAATGAAAAGAGAAAACGGAGACCGGGGAGGCCGACGACGAAGAGTCATGGCTACGAGCCAAAGAGGAGAAGAAAAGTGTTGCGGCAAAGATCGAGCATAAGAAAGAGGAGAAGAGAAACGATTCATTCGGTTTAATCTCTCTATCTTGACTAATTCATTTTAATGGGTTTTAAGAAACCCATACTTATGTATTGTTAGACTTTTCGTAACTAGGGTTCATGGAGAAAGCTACTTCAAGCATAGACCATTATGAAATAATTTAGATTAATTTGGTATTAGGCTATTTTGAATAGAATTGTCGAAATCCAATGTTTATGATTTATTGATTTTATAAATAATATTTGTTATTGTTCCACCGGCTTTGTACGAAGTAAAAGCCTAAATGCATAAATGTATTTCGTGTTCCAATTTTATTTGTTATAGTATTTGATAATCCATGCTTAGGTTAAATCATTTGATGGGTTATGCTTAGACGACGCAGAGAGTGATTGTGAACCGATAATTATTTTATTTCAATAATCTTCTTGTCATTATAATTTGATAGTCCATGCTTAGGAAACTCTGATGGGTTATACTTAGGAGATGCGAGTTTATTATCGAAAGTTATTTTAATAATAGGTGTTGCAATTGAACAAATAAATAAACTCATATTTGGAATTCGAATTCTTTTCGGTACTCAATTAGAAATAGTAGTGGAATCCATTGACCCTGGTTACTGACGCTCTCTCTTATCGTATCCATTTTAATTTAGTTTAATTTTATTATTACATTTTATATTCTTAAAATCCATAAAAAATATTTCTGTTTAATCGATTAGAGATACTGATTATTAGTATTTCCACCGCTCCTTGTGGGAACGACCCGTACTTGCCTCTATCTACTAGTTAGACACCGTGCGATTGCGGTTTATTATATAGGCATCTCCGGAGCCTATCAAATATTAATAACATACCACTAAAAATTGAAGAATCCTAATAAGTATTATCTCAACTTTGCATCAGAACACTATTTTTGGAGTCCAACTCATTTGATTAAGGTGAGTATTTGTACCGTGTATAAAATACACGGAGGCCCGAAAATCAATACAAGGAGGCATGCAGGGCAGATTAATGCCAGGAGGCATGCAGGGCAAGTCAATAGGCATGCAAGCAGTTTCATGCAGAGTTAATTCAAGGAGGTATGCAGGCAGTTTCATGCACAGTTAATTCCATGAGGCATGCAGGGAGATTAATGCTATTTAAGTTTATCTTGAAATTAATTATTCAGCTGTATAAATAGGGACACCCGGGTAGAAGGAAAGGGTGAGGTTTTCAGAATCAGAAAAAACATTGTAATTCTTATCAATAAAATATCTCTCCCTAAGGGGAATTTATCCGTGGATGTAGGCATCAATTGCCGAACCACGTTAAATTTGTCTTCTTATTTTTTCTTCATTAGTAACTTAACCCAATTACACATCAATCATCAAAATCATCGTGTTTAGTGCCTTGAAATATTTCTCGGTACAAACATTGGCGCCGACTAAGGGGATTCGTGTAAAACAATCGTGTTTTATAATTGAGATAGGTGTGTCAAGAGCTCAAAAATTATGCCACGAATTTCCATGCAAAAATCAGCACCGTTCTGGTGCCACGTCAGCCATGCTTTCCCGATCCAGGCCAGAATACGTCGGCCGCTTCGCATCACATCATGCCACGCCAAAGAACGCGCCCGCTTCATCCAAATCTTGTTTTGTCAATAACTTCTTCGTTTGAAGTCCGAATTGAGTGTTTTTTTGCTCGTTAGAACCATTTTTCAATTCCCTACAAAGATGGAAGCAAAAATTTATGTGTTCGAGAAACTTTTATATGCACTTGGGGCAGCAACATGATCGAGTTCGTGGATAGCGACATGATCGAGTTCGAGATGAGGATTGCATACACCCTTCAATATTTAGCCTTGCATCACTTCGCAAGCACCTAAAGCCTCACCTTGCACGTGAGCACATAAGTCTTGCTTTTATCGCAAGCATAAAATCTCGTCTTGCAAGGCGAGTATGAAAGACTTGCATCTTGGCAAGCATAAAGTCTCACCCAACCACGAGCCCAATGCCCGATATTGGTCCAAAGACTCGTACTCAACACAAGCAACATCCAGCCTGCCCGAGCAGCAAGCGCTAGCCTTTTACGTTGTGAGCAAAAAGCCTTGCCCCGGTCGCAAGCACACACTACATTATACTCAAGACTCGACTAGCTATCGAGCATCACAAGTCCACCACGCGGCAAAAAGTCTCACCTAGCACGTGAGCAAATTTTATTGCAGGTTATCACAAAATGGGGGCGTCTTTGTAATGTCTCTACTCACGCTTGGGGCGATGGAAAGTTACATCATCGACGATCGACCTGAAGGAAAACAAAATTCTTAACCCCAACAAGTTGGAGGTTAAGAGGGGGCGATGTTTGTACCGTGTATAAAATACACGGAGGCCCGCAAATCAATACAAGGAGGCATGCGGGGTGTGATTAATGCCGGAGGCATGCAGGGGCAAGTCAATAGGCATGCAGCAGTTTCATGCACAAAGCTTAATTCCATGAGGCATGAAGGGAGATTAATGATATTTAAGTTTATCTTGAAATTAATTATTCAGCTGCATAAATAGGGACACCCAGGTAGAAGGAAAGGGGGAGGTTTTCAGAATCAGAGAAAAACATTGTAATTCTTATCAATAAAATATCTCTCCCTAAGAGGAATTTATCCGTGGATGTAGGCATCAATCGCCGAACCACGTTAAATTTGTCTTCTTATTTTTTCTTCATTAGTAACTTAACCCAATTACACATCAATCATCAAAATCATCGTGTTTAGTGCCTTGAAATATTTCTGGGTACAAACAGTGAGATTCGTGTTTCCTCCCTTACTTCTTCTGTACTTACCATTCATCTTTGAACAAAACCATGAACAAAAAAAAAAGGAACAAACATGATCATGAGCGATTTTAAACCTTAGGAAACCTTCAGCGTGTGACATCAAAAATTATAGAATCACCAATATCAAACCGTTCAAAAGAAGATCCCTAAAATTAACAGAGATGAATATACTTTCCTTCAATGGAAATAAATATCACTAACAACGTCAAACCGTAAAAAGGAAGAACCATAACAGTGAGGAAGAGAGAAGGAAAAATCTTACCTGCAACCTTCGCTACCGCCATTAATGGAACCTTAAACATGTCTAAAAATGGAGAACCCTAAATCAACACAGAAGAATTATGGTTGGTTTTAAGTTTCGTTCTAGGTTTCCGCACATATAATGTTTTCTTCAGTAAAAGATAAAAAGCCTGCTACTCCTACCCAGTTGTTTTTGTTTTCTTTGTATCATCGTTAACTAGTACGACCGCTCAAGCCACGGTGGGAGGGCCGACCGAAAAGAATCAACATGGGGTTCTGCTCACATTACCACCTCGCTCGGTGATCCTTTAAGCTCATTCGTTTCGAAAAAGTGATACTTTACTGTTTGAAAAGTGATACTTTAAGCCTTTCGAAAAGTATCACTTTTTCAAACGGGCGAAAGTATCACTTTTTCCGAAACTATAAAGTATCACTTTTCCGAAACGGAGCGAAAGTTTCACTTTTCCTCAAACGGTTGTGAAAGAATCACTTTTTCAGAAACGGAAAATTAGTCGATCCATAAACCAAAATATGGTTGCATGATGTGTTATGCATCCTTTGTGGTGGTTTGCATAATGGATATGCATTCAATTTTCGAGAATTCTCCCTAAAATTAAAGTATCATTTTTCTTGAAACGGAGGGAGTACATCGTTTTATTAGTTGGAACGGAAAATTAGTTGACGCATAAACCAAAATTTTGCTACATAAAGTATTATGTATCTTTTGTGGTGGTTTGCATAATGGATATACATTTAATTTTCTAAAATTGTGCCTAAAATGATAAATACCTCCGAATTTTTTGTAAAAACTCTAAATTTGATATTGTTGTTTGTGCTCGTTGGATAGATTTTCTTATTAGCTTTTCCAACAAGATAAAATTTTGAAAATTCCAAGGCACGGATTTTTAGATATTTTATATTAAAGTTTACTTTCCAATTATACCCTTAAAAAATAGGATATATAAGGAGTTATAGTAATTGGACTAAAAGGGAGGGATATTTTTGGTTTTTCAGCATGGACCATTCTCAATCTTTTTGTGGTAATTGATCACTTAGATTTATAAAAAAGTGGTCATATAAAGGTCCTCCCTCGCTTCGCTCGGTCGGCCCAAAAAACACTCTAAATTTTAGGGTAGCTTCTCTCATTCTGTGCCACTATTCTGTCAAATATTACACCCTAAAAGCCAAAATTAAGATTCCTAACCGTGTTATTAACCCATAAAAGTTGTTGCTGATTCAAGTTCGTAAATTTCATAGAACATCAAGTTAGATGTCTCACCTACTACTTATGTTGCACATGTTGAAAGAACTCGTGCATGGTTCACAGGTGTTAAGAAATTGGAGTATGATAAGGATACTATAGTAATTAGACTGTGCAACATGAAAAAAAAAAAAAAAAAAAAACGCTAGTAAATAACAAAATTAACCTCCATCCTTCTGTCTACGTTTTTTCCTCGAAACAAAAACTCTTTGTTCTTTCTTCCCAAATCCTTTATGTTCAGTCTCATCAAGATGCCGGCCATGATCTTTCACTTTTATATCAGTTTCATAACTTCCCTCTGTATTTTTAACTCTCTACCACACAAAAATCCGTTTTTTTATTCATTGGACGCAGTCAATAGGATTTTGAATCGTGGGTTATGGGAGAATGATCAGATCTGCGTTGACGACTGACCGAAAGGAAGTTTGTTTTTGTGTATTTAAGTTCTTGCATGGAAGATTTTTTTTTTTTTTTTTTGATGGTCAAATAATTAGAGTATTATCTTTCAGAGGTTAACGAAGAATCAAGTGTTTTACTTCTTGACTTCTTGCTCTTCAAAAAATTTAATTTAATTTTGTCTTTTTTTTTTTTTCTTTTTCATTTGATTTTAAACTAATATTACTCACTGTTTTTTTCATCATATCTCTACTTATCTACGGCAAGAATTCTGGGCTTATTAATCGGGTCCGTTTGGACCCGACCAGGTTCATCATCTCCTACGCCCGCGATTAACCCGGGACGTGACCGAAATCTCTGTATTTTACTGTATACCTTTGTTTCTTCCAAGATTTGATTTTTTTTTTCGTTTTGTTATTTCCTTAAATTTGATAGCTGTATAAATTGTTGTAATTCATTTTTTAATTAATTCTATGATTATGAGATCTGTAATTGGTAACGGTTGTGGTCTGGTGCAGCCCTGGTACTGCCGTTGGTCATGGCAGTGATGGTAGGGATTATGGTGGTGGCTGCAGTGCTAGTATGTGGTGGTGATGATGATCTTTGTGGGTGATGGTGTGGTGGCGAATTAAAGAATCAGTGCTTTAAATTTAGGGTGGTGCTGGTAATGGTGGCGGCGGCGGAGGATGTGGTGGTTGTTGTGTTCCTGGCACTGTTTGTGATGTTGTTTATGGTGGTTGTGATGGTGGAGCGCCGGTGGTAGTAATCGTGTTCTTTAATGTATGTGGTGGTGGTGGCTGGTGATGGAGTGGTGGTTATGGGACGGGGGTGGTAATGGTGTTCTTGCTGGTGATGGAGTGGTGGTTATCGGACGGCGGTGGTAATGGTGTTCTTTAACCTATGAGTGAACAGTCTAATTTCATATTGTAATCTTCAATTCTTTACTGCAAACTAAGATTTAATCGTTAAATCCTTCTCCCTTACTCTTAACCGTAAAAACCCATCACTAATTCATCCCCAAATCACATAAGCACTCAATTCTATAAACCCTAGTTTTCACTGAATTAATCAACCCTAATCACCTCCATCGATTCTTTCCCGTTCTTTAACATCATCACCATCACTCATCCCTTAATCAGTTTACCCATCTATCGATCTCAAAATCTCTCTTTGTTTTCATCAATTCACTCTCAGTAGCTGAACAGAGAAGATGGTAGAAGGGAGAAAAGAAGAACAAAATTAAAGTTTGGAGGGGGTCGGATTCGACCCTCTAACCTCCACTTCGGGTTTTACTAAAATGCCCCTCAACAATTTAAAGATTTCCAACCTCCGTGTCCTTTTTCTGTCCGCTAAATTACGCGATTATCCTTCAATTTATGTTGTATTTACGGTAGTTTCAGAGGTCATTGAAAACGTGGAGGGGCTCTTTAGTCCTTTCATTGTTGATTGAAAAATGTTTGGGACACCAAATCCAATCTTTTTGTGTAAATTGATGACTTACAATTTACAAAATAGTGGCCATATAAAGGTCCTCCCTCGCTTCGCTCGGTCGGCCCAATGATAATTTGTTTTCTAGAGAAGAAAACCTAGGTTTGTTCCTAGCGTGTTTTTTCTTTTTTTGATTTCCAGGATGATAAATATAAAAATTACTTTTTTTCTAAACAAAAAAACGTCTTGTTTTTCTCTCCTTCGAAGAAAAGTGAAACGTAGCAATTTTATGAGTGGGTGAGGGTCACCATTGAAGGAGGAGGGAGGTATTCCCACCGTGGTCAGCTCCACCGCTAAAAGTTGCCCCTACTAAACTCTACCATAGGGCCCACCAAAATTTTGGTTCACCGGGGAAAACTGACTGGATTTTCTCCCGGTACACGTAGAATTACTAACCAATATTCGTACTAGAGTATAAACTCAGGTGCTTATGTGAAGAAAAGAACTGCAGAGGAAATTTGGAATAAGCCTACGTGGAATCAGGTGCGCGACAAGACTTCGTTTTACCAACGGTGTTCTTCACTGGTTATGCGCTGCGTAATCACCATTCAAGAAATTTTCGATCAGTAGCTCTGCTAAAAATAATCTGTTTATCTAATTTTTTTTTTCATACTTCCGTTCAGTTATATCGCTCAATTTAACTAGATGACCGCTGCCACGGTGGGAGGGCCGACCGAAAAAAACGAATCACCGTTGTACTAGGACCAGGACCGTAAAAGAAAATTTGTGATCCTCGAAAACAAATGCAACCAATTTATAAAGGGGATATCAACATTATTCTGGAGAGATGTCATTTCATATAAGACAAATAGATATTAACATATCTTGATCGTTGAATCGCTGAATTGGTATCACCCTACTAACTAACGCTGGTATCTGTTAACATATATCCTTATTTAAGGATAAATATTGTTTCCTAGTATATAGGATCTTTGCTTTATCACAATATATTTTAGCTCTATATATTCATGAGCTGTGTAACCAGAATTTATATGATTATCATAATAAAGAATTATCTCCTTCTCAATCTCATATTTATGAAGATGGTATCTATGAGCTAGGGTTCTTGAATCATGGGTAGTGATTCGAATTATACCAAAATAAATCTAAACAAAAAAGGGCGATGGAAAACAAATCAAGCCCTATTATCGCTCAATCAAGGTGCATCATTCAAGCCCTGGATTGTTCTTGATGAAACAAACTATGACTTGTGGTCACAAATCATGGAGATGCATATTGCCAAAAAGAAAAAACTTCTTTTATTATGGGAAGAACAAGAAAACCTAATGAGGAAGATCCAAAATATGAAAAGTGGCACACAGATAATCAAAAGGTCAAGAGATGGTTGTTGATGTCTATGTCACCTGAAATCATGAAGAGATATATTCGGTTACCTACCGCTAGAGAGATCTCGGGGATGCATTATCTAAAGCCTTTTATGATGGAGATGATGAGATGCGGTGTTTACTCTAAACCGACGAGCGTTTCGGCAAATCAAAATGGCAGAGCTCTCTCAACTTATTATGGAGAACTAACTGAAATCTTTGGAGAGTTGGATCATCGTGACAAGGTGGTTATGAAGAATCCTAATGATGTTGAAGCCTATCGAAAATCAATACAAATGTCGCCTAAGGGTGCATATATTCCTTCTTTTGATTAGATGAAAGTTTTGAGCAGATCCGTGGTGAAATCTTGAGAAAGGATCCTATTCCTGAATTGCAATCATGTTATTCACTTGTTCGTCGTGAATCTGTCGACGTACAACGATGACAAAAGAATCGGAAGAAGTTGAACCTGCTGCTATGGCAACTCGAAACCTAGATAAATCAAAAGGGGTCTTTTCGAGATACTCAAAGACCGAGGTGACAAGTCATCACTTAAGTGTACACATTGTAATCAACTGACATACAACTGATATGTGTTTCGAGTTGGTTGGATATCCAGATTGGTGGGATCAACATATGGAGAGGAAGAAGGAGACAAAGAAGAATTCTGGTGCTCCAATGGCTTCAACAAAGAAAGGAAAGGATTCCAGGGTAATATCCTCGCCAAGAGTGCAAGGACAGTAACGATGGTAAGTTTTTAAATGTTTCTTCACTTGTTTGGAATAATTCATGGATAGTTGATTCTGTGCTGCTACTGACCATATGACATGCGATTCTAAACAAGTCTCTTCCCTTAAACCATCCTTACAAAAACAAATCTCTACCGCAAATGGCTCACAGGCTCAAATTACCGGTGAAGGGTCAATATCTCTCACTGAAAGTTTAGACTTAGATTCTGTCTTAGTAGTTCCTACATTAGACTGTAATCTCCTGTCGATTTCCCAAATAACTAATACTTTACATTGTGTGGTAATATTTTGGCCCGATTTGTTGTTTTTAAGGACATCACAACGAAGCAAACGATTGGTTATGGTGTTAAGCGTGGAAGCTATATTATCTGGATTTGGTGTCAAGTAGTTCGGATAAACTGCTTCAAGCTCTTCTTGCCGATGGTTCTGGGGGGGAGAGACAAAAATCTCAAATTTTGTTATGGCATCGACGATTGGGACATGCGTCGTTTGGTTATTTAAAAAATTATTTCCTAGTTTGTTTACAAAACTTGATATTTCTAGTTTTCATTGTGAAGTATGTGAACTTGCAAAAAGCCATCGTGCTTCTTTTCCATTATCAGTCAATAAGAGTCCAGTTCCTTTTATGATCATACACTCGATGTTTGGGGCCATCTAAAACTACTACTCGGTGGTTCAAAATGGTTTGTTACTTTTATTGATGATTGCACTAGAATGACGTGGGTGTGTCTCATGAAAAGCAAAAGTGAAGTTACCAACTTGTTTCAAAAGTTCCATAAGATGATTAGCACTCAAAGTACAACAAACAGATTCAAGTTCTTCGTAGTGATAACGGTGGTGAATATATGGATTCCGACCTTCAACATTATTTAGAGGGACACGGAGTTATTCATCAAACTACTTGCTCTAATACGCCTCACGAGAATGGAGTAGCAGAGAGAAAGAATCGTCACTTATTGGAAGTGGTCCGTGCTTCATTAATAGAAGCACATATGCCATTGATGTATTGGGGAGAGGCACTTACTTCGCATCATATCTTATAAATCGAGTGCCATCCAAGACCATTGTGTTTCAAACACCCCATCAAGCTCTTGGTGAAGCAGTTGTGTCTCCAACTGTTCCTAATCTTCCGCCTCATGTGTTTGGCTATGTAGCTTATGTTCATCTGCACAAGAATCAACGTGATAAGTTGGCTCCTAGAGCTCTGAAGTGTGTATTTGTGGGATATGCAACAACTAAAAAGGGATATCGTTGCTATCATCCTCCAACCAAAAGAATGTTTGTTACTATGGATGTTGTATTTCATGAAGATACTATGTATTTTTCATGTGAGTCTGAACTTCGGGGGAGTACCATAAGGAAATTCGGACTTTAACTATGATGAAGATATATCGGAAATCGATGTCTCATTATTGTCAATTCCGATGATATACCTCAAGAAATTTTTGATGAAGGTTCTTCAAGAGAAGAAACAGAAAAGTACGTATTGGATCGTGTCATCGAGATTCAAGATGAGGTTATGATAGAAGAGATTCCAGAGTCTACGTTACCTCAAGAAGATGAAACACCAAACCAATCGTCTGTACGGATGTTCTTGAAGAATCAAGGAAACAACTTCCACAACGTATAAATAGAGGTATTCCTAAACCTAGATATGAACCTGAAATCTCTAGTAAGGTTAAGTACCCTATGAGTCATTATGTCTCTCACCATCATTTGTCTAAAGCTAATAAGGCATTCGTGAATCAACTATCTACTGTTTTTATTCCTAACAATGTGCAGAAGCATTAGCTGATCCAAAATGGAGAGCAAACCATAGAAGAAGAATTGAGGTCCCTGTTTTAATGATACTTGGGATTATGTTGATTGTCCAAAAGGAAAAAAATTGTGGGGGTGTCGTTGGATTTTCACCATTAAATACAAGGCAAATGGTGAGATTGAACGTTATAAAGCAAGATTAGTTGCTAAAGGTTACAAACAAACTTACGGTATCGACTATACCTGGAAACTTTTGCTCCAAGAGCGAAAATCAACACCGCATTTAGTCTTGTTATCACTTGCCGCAAACTTGGATTGGCCTTTGCAGCAGTTTGATGTAAAGAATGCCTTCTTGCATGGTGAATTAATCAAGAAGTTTACATAGAGCTCCCACCTGGTATTTCAGTTCCGAGGATCTCATGGTAAGAAGGTATGTAAGCTAAACAAGTCATTATATGGACTAAAACAATCTCCCCGTGGCCTGGTTTGGAAGATTCACCAAATCTATGAGAAACTTTGGATATCGTCGAGTAATTCTCGATCATACTTTGTTCATAAAGAAAAGGAAGGATAAAATTACTGCTCTTATCATATATGTAGATGATATGGTGGTAACAGAAAATGATCCAGAGGAAAGGAAATCTTTGCAAAGATACTTATCAAAGGAATTTCAAATGAAAGATCTTGGTTCATTGAAATACTTCCTTGGGATTGAAGTTTCTCGATCCAAAGGAAGGAATTTTCTTATCACAAAGGAAATATGTTCTTGATCTGCTAAAAGAAGTGGGCATGTCGCATGTCAATCCGTCCATACACCTTTAGAAGAAAAGGTAAAATGTATTGAACCCGATCAAGTTCCTACCGATAAAAGAAGATATCAAAGACTTGTGGGGAGATTGATGTATCTATCTCACACAAGGCCGTATCTTGCTTATGCACTCGTTGTTGTTAGCCAATTCATGCACAATCCAGTGTGAACAACACATGAATGCGCTTTTACGTATTTTGAGGTATTTGAAGTCTCGCTCCGAAAAGGAATTTTATTCTCTAAAAATGAAGATCATAGAAAGGTTGTGGCATATACAGATTCCGATTATGCGGAGAAATCGATGGCGACGTTCTACTGCAGCTACTTTACCTTTGTGGGAGGTAACTTAGTTACTTGGAGAAGTAAGAAACAAAATATTGTTACACGATCAAGTGCGTAGGCTGAATTCGAGGTATGGCGGATGGCATTTGTGAAACCTTGTGGTTAAGGCTTCTCCTTAAGGATTTGGGGGCTCCTCTCAAGGATCCTATTATTCTTTATTGTGATAACAAAGTCAGCGCGTGATATTGCTCATAATCCCTGTTCAAAGACGATCGTACTAAACATGTTGAGGTTGACAGGTTCTTCATCAAAGAGAAGCCGGACAACAACATTATTGAGCAGCCACCTTAGGTTCGATCTCAAGAACAACTTGCGAGATATTCTCACACATGGAGTGTCAAGCAAAAAATACTTGGTTTTTTTGGACAAGTTGGGCATGTGTGATATCTATGCACCAACTTGAGGGGGAGTGTTAACATATATCCTTATTTAAGGATAAATATTGTTTCCTAGTATATAGGATCTTTGCTTTATCACAATATATTTTAGCTCTATATATTCATGAGCCGTGTAACCAGAATTTATATGATTATCATAATAAAGAATTATCTCCTTCTCAATCTCATATTTACGAAGAGTCACATTAATACGATATTGTTCACATTCCTCTTGCTTCATTTTTTTCGTGAGTAATTATTTTGATATTCGAATATGTTTTGGGTAGAAAAATAATGGGTTACCTGATCTTTTTATTTTTTACTTAAGCATGTTATTTCAATTTATTATCTCGGACGGAGTAATAATGTTGTGCCAACATGAAAAAAAAATAAAAATACAAGAAATAGATACTTTCCTATTTATTGTTCCATCACACCATAATTTTAAATTTCAAAAAGAATATTTCATCTAACAAAGACTGCATCTAAACCGGCAATCCAACTCCATGATGTTTATGACTACATTGGTTCTGGATTATTGATAACTAAGGCTCTAAGGAGTGAAGCAAAACCCATAATATTTTCCCTACTATAGATAAAAATTATTTATTTATATTTTGCAAATGTGAGAGTTATAAAAATGAAGAACCCTTAGCTATTGGAAGGCCGAGATATACACATGTGACTCAAAAACAAACTTACAAAAGTAAATCAAAACATGTGTAAGATTCTTTCTCAATCATATTGATAATATACAATTGAAGAAATTCGTGGATAAAAAGGTTTCACACCAACTATGCTAAGTTGTGCATGAATGGCGTTCTCACACCTAGTGGTACTCAAGTAATTTGGGGCAATAAAGAGCATAGTCATATTGATATTTGTATCCACATAAATTTAACTAACCTTCTGAAGAAAAATTATTAGTTTCAAGGTAGAGACAACACAAACTTATATCGCCTTCAATGTGTATAACACATACTGGGTTTAATCGGCCGTGAGATTAAACAAATACCCCAACATTAGTCAAATGATGTCTACAAATATGGGATCGAAAAAAGTGCTAACGGGAAAATGAGAGACGAACATCGGTGTTACAAAGAAAACACCCTATACGTATCAAATTTTATTAACCAAACATGTATTCAAATTAAAAAGTCATCAACTTAACACAAAAATATAAAAGAACCGAAGTTAAATCAATACTTGCATAAAAAAAACTTATAAGAGAATTTCATAATTATTAAATACCTTTAAAATTACTATTAGAGATTTAATTGCATGCCTCGTTAAAAATTACTGGTAGGACGAAATCACCGTTAATGTAGAAATTTCACTTTGGATATGTAGCAATTCGAGAAGTTTACACTTTGGTGGTGATGCGCTCCATCTAAGTGTTGTTCGATTGATTATTTTTTAGAAGGTTTTGGTTTTCATTGGAGAAACCAAGAGGAGCGTTTCATTATATTCATTATCATTTAGAAATCCAAGACAAACTCGCACTTTGCTTATGGGATCTCAATACAACCTTAGATTTATCTATTGGAAGGAGAAACCTTGATACTAAATATGTATTTTTTTAGTATTATTTATTATATAACGTGACGCCCAAATGTTTTCTTCTTCTTCTTAATTTTCATGTATTTTAACCGAGTTTATTTTAGCATTAAGACGATCAACCACATTTCTACTTTATAGTGTTACCCTTTTGTAGCGGCACATAATTAACATAGTCAATTACTCTCATCAATACCCGCCAGCACCACAAAACCACCAGATAACACTTCTTTCTCCAACACCACCATTGCCCATACCTCGTAGAATATTGGGCACACTTATAACTTTTAATCCCAGTCGTCATGTATAAAGTTTAGGTTTAACAAACTTAGGTCGTCAATTAATTTATTCAACTATTTGTTTTTCTCATAATATCTGAAAATCATGCATTTTAACGTTACCAAAGATAGCAGTGGTACCAAAAATAGCCATTTTGTCTTATATGATTTGGCATCATCCCAAAAATATTTGTCACACCCTTATTGATTGTGTTAAAAACAACCAACTATATTTTTCACAACACAATGTTACCCGTCATGTAAAAAAATAAAAAAAATAAATTTTTGATGCAAAAAGAAAAAACCAATACCACCACCGTGAAAACCATCCAGCGCCACTATTTCTTCCACCAAAACTAATATTACCACCTCCACCACTTAGTAACACCTTCCACCGCTTCCACCACCTACTTCTTCTTCTACAACCACCGCCACCACTAATTGGGCCGACCGACCGGAGGGCCCGAAGGGCCCGTAGGGAGGGAGACCCTTATATGGCCACTTTTTTGTCAAATGAAACCTAACAAAAAAATTCCAATTTGATAAAAAAAATTGATTTCCGTCCGGGTTTATTTTTCGTCACTTGACAGAAATACCCCTCCTTCTTCATCTCTTTTGTTTCTCACTTTCTTCCTCAGTTCAGAGAAAAATCACCGATACTCCACCACCACCAGCGCCAGAACACATCCATTACCACCGTCGCTTCGAACCCCATCACCTCCACCACCACCTGACCACTCCGCCATTAATTCCAAAGAATACATCATCACCACAATTACAGCAGATTACAATTTACAATTTCATGAAATCCAGATTCAAATCCATGAAATCCATTCTACCAAATCCATACAATTAAATCCAGATTCAAATCCATGAAATCCCATTATACCAAATCCATTACACAATTTACAATTTCATGAATTCCAAACATGCGTTCAATGAGCAATAGTTAATCAGATTTCAATTTTGATCAATATCGAAAAATTGATCAAAACAACACACATTATGCTTCAACAATTAATTTCAAACCAAACATTTATAAGTGAAGGAAATATTAATTTGTACCTCGAAACTGGATTTCATCAAATTAACGAGCCGGAAGAAAAGAAAAAAAAACGTAACATTACATCTAATTCGGACTTAACTCTAAGGGACGATGACGGGTATTCGAGTACAGATTATGGATCAGACCGACCGCACCCATTTTCTTATTCTTCTTTTGTGTTGATTTTATTTGACTGACTTTACAATCTCAAGCTTCTTCATAGCTTTCATTCAAATTCAACCACATCAAAGGGATCTATGAATAAATTCTTTCAAAATCATCACCAAAAAAAAAATGGGAAAAGAAGATAAGATACCCAGAAAGCATATTTCGTTTCCCTTCACATAATCTCACTTATATTTGGAGTGTGAAACAAACCCAAATTTAAAGGGCTAGTTGCGACCTGATAATGCAACTTTAGTTAGCATTTTAATTACTTGTGGTGAATCTCAGAATCTGTGGGTTGTTTAGTAAGAGAGTTCAGATTGACATTTTTTATGCAAATGAAAATGTGAAGGAAGCCTGGGAGTGGGATGAGAATGAGAAGTTTTATAATAAAAAAATCATTGGAAACAACACGTGTGGTCTATGCAGTGCCTTTGTCCTTGGATATTGATGACTTCGACACCTGGTTTGATCATACGGACCCAATCAAATGCCATGTTGTGCATCTGATTTTCTTTGCATTGTATAGTTTCTGCTGTTGTCTGCTGACGTTGAATTGTCGTATATATAGCTTCCAATTTTCAATTGTTGTTTAAAACCCTTGACATAGCCAACACCACCTCCCCTGCTGCCACAATCCCCTTCCTGCTAGCTTTGTCACAACCCCGTCACCAGTAAACATCAATCACCGCCTTTCCCCGTCAAAATTATATGTTTTCACAATAATTCCATGTCATTATGGTAGGGGTTATCCACTCGAATACCATGTATAACTCAATATTATGCTGGTTCTCCCACTGTGATTTATTTGGTGAGAATTTTTTTTTTACAGTCCAATTACGGTGGTGTTTTTCCTCGGTCGGCCCACCCCACCGTGGCAGCGGTCATCTAGTATTAATTAAGGGGCATTTATGATGTAGAATTAATAAATCATTTATCATGAGAAATTAATGAGACACCAATTAATAAAACACTTACACTAATTAATATTTAAGTTGAACAAACCATGACCATAGATCTTTTTTTTATGTTGATTGATCTAATCGTTATTGTGCTGTATGCATATACTATACTAATAAGGAATTAGTTTTGATTGATTATTATTTAATGTTGCGGTCATGGTTAGTACAATCTTAGAACTAAATATTATAATTAATTAAGAAAACATTTATAATTAAAAAATGATTAGTCATTTATTATGAGCAATTAGTGAAACACTTTATAATGAATAGATTATTTATTATGTGCAATTAGTGAAACACTAATTAATAAAGCAATTATGATATTTAAGTTGAACAAACCACCACTGTTGATTTATCTTTTCTATCAATTCCAACCAAGGTGGAACAATGGTTAGAGGCCACTCTTATGACACAATAGGTCATGAGTTCGAACCTCCCCGTTATAATTTTTGAAATTCCATTTTTTCATTCATAATATTGGAATTAATATCACGTGTGTGCGAGTTGTAGGGGGTGGTCAGGAGAACCACAACCCTTGATTTATCTTTCCCACGGACAAATCCTGACCACCACTCAGACAGGCAAACTTAGCCTAGCTTTGTTTTGTATTATAGAAGACTAGATCTTAACCCGTGCCGTAACGGCACGGGATGTTTTGTCTCTAATACGATATTGTTCACATTTCTCTTGCTTCATTTTATTCGTGAGTAATTATTTTGATATTCAAATAGGTTTTGGGAAACAAAATGGGTTACCTGATCTTTTTATTTTTTACTTAAGCATGTTATTCCAATTTATTATCTGGACGGAGTAATAATGTTGTGCCAACATGAAAATAAAATAAAAAAATACAGTAAATAAAAATTTTCCCCATTTATTGTTCCATCATACCATAATTTCAAACTTCAAAAAGAATATTTCATCTAACAGTACATAAACCTAAACTGCCAATCCAACTCCATGATGTTTATGAATACATTTGTTCCGAAATTATTGATAACTAAGGCTCTAAGGAGTGAAGCAAAAACCCATAATATTTTCCCTACTATAGATAAAAACTATTTATTTATTTTTTGCAAATGTGAGAGTTATAAAAATGAAGAACCCTTGGCTATTGGAAGGCTGAGATATACACATGTGAGTTGAAAAATAAACTTATAATAGTAAATCAAACCATGTGTAAGATTCTTTCTCAATCATATTGATAACATAATATTGAAGAAATTCGTGGATAAAAAGATTTCACACCAACTATGCTAAGTAGTGCATGGATGACGTTCTCACATCTAGTGTTACTCAAGTAATTTGGAGTTTTAAAGAGCATAGTCATATTGATATTTGTATCTACATAAATTCAACTAACCTTCCGAAGAAAAATTATTAGTTTCAAGGTAGAGCCGACACAAACTTCCGTCGCCTTCAATGTATACAACACACATTGGGTTTAATCGGCCTTGAGATTAAACAAATACTCCAATATTAGTCAAATAATGTCTACAAATACGGATCGAAACAATGTGCTAACGGGAAAAATGAGAGACTAACATCAGCTTCTACAAAGAAAATACCTATATGTATCAAAGTTTGTTAACCAAACATGTATTCAAATTAAAAAGTCATCAACTTAACACAAAAATATAAAATAACCCAAGTTAAATCAATACTTGCATAAACAAAACTTATAAGAGAATTTTATAATTATTAAATACCTTTAAAATCACTATTAGAGATTTAATTGCATGCCTCGCAACAGGTAGGAGGAAATCACCAGATTAATTTGTAGAAATTTCACCGGATATGTAGCAATTCGAGAAGTTTACACTTGGTGGTGATGCGTTCCATCTAAGTGTTGTTCGATTGATTATTTTTTTTTAAGGTTTCGGTTTTCATTGGACAAACCGAGAGGGAGCGTTTTCATTATATTCATTATCATTCGAAATCCAAGACCAACTCGCCCTATGCTTACGGGATCTCAATACAACCTTAGATTTATCTATTGGACGGAGAAACCTTGATACTAAATATGTAGTTTTTAGTGTTATTTATTATATAACGTGACATCCAAATGTTTTTTTCTTCTTCTTAATTTTCATGTATTTTAACCAAGTTTATATTAGCATTAAGACGATCAACCACATTTCTAATTTATAGTGTTATCCTTTTGTAGCAAAGACATAATTAACATAGTCAATTACTACTCATCAAACCGCCAACCACAAACCACCGTATATTACTTCTTTCTCCACCACCACCATTTTCCATCCCTCATAGAATATTGGGCACACTTATAACTTTTAATCTCACACGTCATGTATAAAGTTTAGATTTAACAAACTTAGGTCGTCAATTAATTTATTCAACTATATGTTTTTTGTTAATACCGAAAATCATGCGTATTTAACTACCAAAGATAGCAAAGGGCACCAAAAACAACCATTTTGTCTTATATGATTTGGTATCATCCCAAAAGTATTTGTTATCCGCCTTTTTTGATCGTGTCAAAAACAACCAACTATACTTTTCACAATACAATGTTACCCGTCATGTAAATTTTTTTATTATTTTTGATTCAAAAAGAAAAAACTAATACCACCGCCATTAAAACCATCCAAATACCACTATTTCTTCCACCAAAACTAATGTTACCGCCTCCACCACTTTGTAACACATTCCACCGCTTCCACCACTTACTTCTTCCTCTACTACCACCACCACCACTAGTATCTATTGAAATAATTTTTATCAAAATTATTACTTATTTATGGAGATATGTATTAATATTAATTAAGGGATATTTATGATGTAAAATTAATAAATCATTTATCATGAGAAATTAATGTTTCCTAAATTAATAAAACACTTATACTAATTAATATTTAAGTTGAACAAACCATAACCATAGATTTATCTTCTCTCTAGACAAATCACTTATACTAATTAATAAAATACTTATACTAATTAATATTTAAGTTGAACAAATAACCACTATTGATTTATCTTTTTTATCAATTCCAACCAAGGTGGAACAATGGTTAGAGGCCACTCTTATGACACAATAGGTCATGAGTTCGAACCTCCCCGTTATAATTTTTAAAATTCAATATCTTGACTTGAGTATTCATTTTTATTTCATAATATTGGAATGAACACCACGTGTTGTAGTGTGTGGCACGGAGGATCACAACGACCTTTGATTTATCTTTGCCAAGGATAAATCCTGACCACCACTCATATAGGCAAAGTTAGCCTTGGCGCACGTGCGGGTTATGGGTGTGGTCTGCACAACCACGACCGTAGATTTATCTTTGCCCAGAATAAATCCTGGCCACCACTCAGAAACAAACTGTGCTTTATATTGTAGATCTCGCCTTATAAATCATGCTAGAATATCCACTTGAATGAAAATTAAGAAAATGTAGAACCCACGACCAAAGTGGTACAAGGAAAATATTAGACCGGTGATACACCATCATGTGAGATTGTTTATTAACTTTATTATTTATGCACGACCACAGCAGCACACGTAGCCATTTAACACAAAATGCACACCTGCGTTTAACGTGTGTCAAATGTGGTTATGATGACTCTCGTTTTAACAATTAAAGCTTTACAAACATTTCTCATTCTCAGAATCTCCGCCTCTATTCGCCCCTTTCTCCTCCTCCCACTTCCTCCAAAATTCTATTTTCATGTCTTTATCTCTGCTTTTGTTTCAAAATAAAAAATGTAAATGTAAATGTAAAATCGAACATCAAATTTATGATCTTATTTTGATTGTTGATTTCATGTTAATATGTAAATTAGTCACAATTTTAACATCTGGTTTAAATTGAATGTTCATCTATCCTTTTGATTTAATCTTTATATGGGTATGTTTGATTCACAGAAAATAACACGATTCATAGTTTCCCCTCTAGATGTCGTTTTCCATTTTAGAACACCGTTGCCACGATGGGTGGCCGACCGAATAAAAACGAAACATGGTCGCAATGAGATTGTAAAGCTTTTTTTTTCATTTTTTTATTTTTTTCGTGAAAATAGATTCAACCAGTTTGCTTTATTTTTCGATTGTAAAGCTTTTTTTTTCATTTTTTATTTTTTTCGTGAAAACAGATTCAACCAGTTTGCTTTATTTTTCGTGTATAAACGACCGTGTAAATGAAGACACTCTCAAGCGAAGACTCATTCTAAAAATCTCCAAGAAAAGTTTATAAAGATTAGTCGCATTGGGATTTGGGACTCATGCAGTCGTGCTTCATAGTTCATACATACTTCATCGTCACCTTACGTAAGGGTCCAGCGCATCAAATGTTGAAGCTTGACCTTGTTAAATGCTGCCCACGTTACGGCCACCCAATGATGCCATCCAACAAGTAACGTGATGGGAGTAATAAAAAGAGGAGGACGTATTCGTAATTATGTCGCTCTCCATCTCCATCTTCTCTATTATTTCCTTCAAAGTATCGAGAAAAAAAAAATCAAAATCTTTTCTGTATTTCTTAATTTCGGTTGAGATGGATTGCATATTTCAATCAGTCACCTTAATTTGCTTATGGATTACAATTTGATTTATTAAAGTGAGTCAAATAGGTACTGCTTCATTCAATTAGTAAAGGATTCTTAGTCAGGGTTATTTGATTTTGGAATTTCTGTTTGTTTGATTGATTAATTGAAAGGGGAAAATACAAGATTCTGTTGAAATTGAAATTATAACTCTGGGGGTTAGATTAAGGTGAAATTGCTGGTAGTGGTGGTGGGGATTATCGGAATCGAAATTTGCATGGACGGAAATCCAATGGGTTCTGGTCTTGATAGTGGTGGAAGCGGCGGAGGTGCTGGTTACGATGGTGGTGATGGGAAGGAATGATTAATTGTTTGATTAGAAGGTTGTGGTGGTTCTGGTCACGATGGTGGAGGTTACAGCAGTGCAGGTTATGGTATTGGTGGGGAAGAAATGATTAGTGTTTACGATGGTGCTGATGGTGAATGAATAACTGATCAGTGGCGGAGGTTGTTGGTGCTGGTTAGGGTGGTAGTACTGGTTATAGTGGTGGCGATGGTGTTGGTGGAAAAGAAATGAATTGAGTAATTAGAGTTCTTTAAGGTGGTGGTGGTGGCGGATGCTGGTGGTGCAGGTTATGACGGTGGTATTGGTCGGCGATGGTGTCGGCGAAGGAGGAATGATTAATAGTGATGGGGTTCGAAGCGGCGGTGGTAAAGGCTGTGTTCTGGCGCTGCTGGTGGTGGAGGAAGAAACTGAGGAAGAAACTGAGAAACAAAAAAGACGAAGAATGAGGGCTATTTTCGTCAAGTGACGAAAAAAAGTAGCCGGACGGAAATCAATTTTTTTTTATGAAACTGGAATTTTTTGTTAGGTTTCATTTGACAAAAAAGTGGCCATATAAGGGTCTCCCTCCCTACGGGCCCTTCGGGCCCTCCAGTCTGTCGGCCCAATTAATACTCGGAATTGCCCACTTTTCGATCACATGTCTAAGCGGATGGAGTTTGAAATACTAAAAATTTCTCAGTAACCGCTAGGCTATTCTCCTTTGAGACTGGTTGAATCAAGAGACGATAACGAAAACCTCTATCCCATTCTTAGAGTTCTAGAAAATTTTAAAAGGGAATTTCTTAAGCCTTTTCCCAGAATGATTAAATGTTTCCCTAATTTCCGCATGATTTATTGTTTGCATCTGTCCCTTTACATGTTCATAGCGCCTTTCCATCTTAGTGCCTCCATTTTATTTGATTATATACTTTTGAGATTTGAGGATGCAAAATAAATGCTGGAGAAAGGGTGCTTGCGTAGTAGTGTAGGTTAAAGAAATAGCTCTCGCTGATGGTTGCTCATGTTTGTTTCTAACCAATAATCGAATCTTGTTATTTGTAAAACTTAGTACCCCTGACTAACCCTTCTCACTTAGTTTGCGAATAATGCATGACTGTAAGTTCAGAGGATTTCATGAAATAGTTGTCGTTGTACATGAGCTGAAAATAACATTGTTTGGGTAAAAATTGATCTTCACCACAAACAATCTCAATTTCTCCTCCTGATAAACGGAGTGGGTATCTGCAAAAAACCCTCCGACACTCAAGTTAGCATAGAGTTTTTCACAGGAGCTTTTAGGGTTTGGAGGCATACCTTTCAGGGTTTATGTACCTTGTATTTATAGAAGAACCGTTTTTTTGGGACCAGCCTTTTTTTTGCCTCATTTGATTGGGGGCCAACCATTAAATCTTAATACTAATCACTCAGGGGCATTTTAGCCATTTAGAAAATATTTTTATAAGGGGTGACCCAAATTAGGATTGGGTGACCTTTTTTGTCCTCTAGTGCTTGGCCCCCAATTAAAATGTCCGGCCCCCAATCAAATGAGGTTTTTTTGGGGGGACCATGGTTTTATTTTGGGTAAAGACATTATAAGTAATTCTAGGTCACCCCATATCTAGTTATTTATTTAATACCTAATCTACCCTCTTAATTAATTTTAGGTTATGATTAGTGAAATGATTTAGTTAAAAACAATTAGTGAGATTGAATTAAAAGATGGGTTTATTATTAGTTGAGTAGAATTATTGTGAGAGTAGAGTTAGAGAAGATGAAGGAGAAAAACATGAAAAATAATTATTTTTTCCAATTCACCCCCTTTGAGTATTCAAATGATGGATTTTATCAACCACAACCTAGAGGAAGAGTATTTGGGTGAACAAGTATGCTCCAAACTTAGATAATGTATGTTGAATTGGTAAAAACTTCCCCAAAAATGTAAAATTTTGAAATGGATTTTGAACAGTTCGGTTACTTTATATGAAGAACAAGTAACCGAACTCATCTGAAGGTGTAGTTCGGTTGCTTGATCCAAACACGCAGGTTACCGAACTCCATATTAATGGAAGCTCTGACATGCAGCATTATGTTTGGTTGGTTCGCATTTAACCGAACTTTACATACAAATAAATTTTAACCAAGTGTATTAGGTTCGGTTGGTTCGCAAACTGCATGCTTTTGCGATCCAACCGAACTAAGTTTAATAAGTTCGGTTGTTTCGCAAACTTGAGATCAATTGCACAACCAACCGAACTTAACAAACAAAAAAATTCTTATGTTTTTAACCGTAGAGTTCTAACATGGCGCTTTAAAATTTTCACGAAATAACCGAACAAAGTTGATAGAGTTCTATTATAAGAGAAATAAAAATAATGGGAAAAACAAAAGTTCGGTTACATGACAACTTTTTTTCTTATGTTTTTAACCCTAGAGTTCATTACATGGAAGTTTTATACATTTATGCGAAACAACCGAACTCGTCAGTTCGGTAACATAGTTATAAAGCATATGGAACCGAACTCATCTGAAGGTGTAGTTCGGTTGCTTTGTTAGGATGAACAAGTAACCGAACTCATTCGAATGTGTAGTTCGGTTGCCTTGTGAGATGAACAAGTAACCGAACTCAACACTGTAACCTCCATTAAACCTCTCCACAACTTCCATTTTCAACTCATTTTGATGATTACTTCTCATTTTTTCAACCAAAAAAAAAAACGGCAAGTAATGGGTTTGTGAGAATATCTTTGCTAAAGATTTAAATTAAGTTATATATATATAGAGGTGGTGGTGGTTGGTGGTGGTGGTGGTAATCGGTGGTTGGTGGTGGTGATAATCAGAGGTGGTGGTGGGAGGAGGTGGTGGTGGTGGTAATCGGCGGTGGTGGTGGGATGAGGTGGTGGTGGTAATCGGCGGTGGTGGGCGGTGGTGATGGTCTGAGGTGGTGGTGGTAGTAATCGGCGGTGATGGGCGGTGGTGGTGGAAGGAGGTGGTGGTTATATATATATATATATATATAGAGAGAGAGAGAGAGAGGTGGTTATTAGGTTGGTTTTAAATTAAATTAGGTTAAGGGTAAGTTAATAATTTCAACGCATTAGGACACCCCTTATAACTAGAGGGAAGGTGGCCCTCAAAAAAACCATGGTCCCCAAAAAATGGTTCTTATAGAATACATAACCCTAGTTTCGTTAACGGTAAGAGGTGGTAACGGATATTGGTATTAAGGCCCAGAGGCCTGTGGTAGGCCTAAAATATGAACAAAATATATTTTTTAGCCCGTTGATCCAATGATTCATATCCGCAGCTCCATAGACTTCTGCTGGATCGTTTTGTTGACATCCGTAATAAATAGATCATTTATACGGAAACGAACAACATAATGTGTTATCGGGCTCTTCTATGCGCCCAATTTTACAGGGTACACACATCGCCCCCTCTTAACCTTCAACTTGTTGTGGGGTTAAGAAACTAACACGAAAGCTTCAGACGCCCCCATTGGTTGTCTAAGCATGTACCATGTCACCTCCCGTTAGTAACAGCTAAAGTTGGCTTGGAGTACGGTGGTTACTTAGTATTTAAGAGAGACTCAGCATATCCTCGGCTGGTGGTGTAGATACTGTTGCAGTGTTTCTTATATACTGAATCGCGGGATGGTCACCCTATCTCATATATAGCCTGCCTATTGGCACATAGTTCAGTATTTGTGTGGATAGACTAACTTGTCGCCCCCATTAGCGAACAGTCGACCTTGTTTATCCCAATGGCCGGAAAGGTGTGCAGCACTGATTGAGTGGTAGGATAATAGATTTGGTTGCTTCACTGGACCCTGACATATATCAGATTTTCCCAAAAGAATGTTGTAGACTACAAAATGCTGACTGGCATATAGACCACTCGAGCAAAATGGATATTCTTGCCTGACGGCTCTGCCAAATTCAACCATCTCTTCATTCTTTTCTAGCGTCTCCTTTGTGAACGAAGTCCTTAAATGTGCTTTTATCAAGTGTAGAGGCAATTCATAACAGCCACAGGAAACTTAGTGTAAAGTTGCACTATCACTTGCGTTGAAATTCGAGCTTTCCCTACATTAATAACTTGTAATTCCAGTTCTTTCTGAGGGACACTTTGAGATGAAAAAGTAGACGATGAAATCTTGTGCCGCTGACCTCGCCCTGTAAATTTTTATTTCCAAGCATTGTTTAGCGCAGTATAGTCTGATGGACTAATAACAAGCTCTTTCTGTAGGCCACAGAGTTGTTGCTTGTCGTAGTGCAGTGTAATCTGATACGGCTTATAGTTGGTTTCTCCAATTATTCTCTGAACAGGGTCCTTAATTATTGGACTTCGAACTCTAATCTTGAAGGGGTCCTCTAACTCCATTAAGTTGCCCCCACTAGCATAAACGAGGACAAATCCAGATAGATACTCGTTTATGCTAGTAATATAGCTTACTCCATGTATTTTGTAGGTGCTCGTACTAACTAGTTTTATGTAGCTAGTATATGCTTCCGGTGAGGCTTTGATGATAAACGTATTGGTTTGGGACTATTATCACCTAATTTTCGCCCCCACTGAGATTTTCTCATTGAGGTAAATTAGCGTACATGATATTCAGTCCCAATAGAGATAGTGTGTGCGATCATTGTGAGGTAATAATGACCCTTGGGAGGATATTAACCTTGTTGTAGATGTAGAAAATCCTACCACTACATCCAAAGGATTCATGCTAAGAAATAAACATGCAAAGACATAAAAGAACACAAGGTTTACGTGGTTCGGTATGATTACCTACGTCCACGGGTGTTAAGGGATGATCTTATTACTTGGTTCAAGATTACAAGATGAATGCTTCTCTCTCAATACTCTAGGTGTGCTCTCTTTCCTCCCTTCTTACTTGAGTTTTGCCTCTCTACATAGTCTCTATTTATAGTCACAGGTGATGATACATCCAGTACTATGATGTTGGGCCTGTCGTAGCTTCCTCGATGTTCTTCTCGGGCGACCAGTTGATGCTTCTGCCGATATTCCTTATTTGTTCAAGTCGAGATATCTAGCCGAGCTGAGTAATATCCCCTTCCGATATCCTACTACCCGATATCGCTTGTTGGGTGGAGGTGACAGATGTCGCCCTTTAGTTCCTTGGCCGAGTCGTACTTTGACCGAGCTCTTCTGATCTCTTCACCAACTCTGTCAGTGCATTTATTGTTCCTGTACCCAATGAGTATCACATCAAAGCTTTTTCCTTCATGTCGCCTTTTCGAGCTGTCTTTGTTCCTCTTTCCTCGCGCCCCGGCCTGACGAGGTGATTCGGTGCTTTCAGTGCTTGTCTTTCTTAATGCATCCTTGGCCAGGATGTTTCCACCTAGCTCTGGGGATTATTTGCACTTACACTTGTGTTGGGCAATAAGTAAGACTGTTGAGCATCCGCGGTACAGCTAACCATTTAGCTACATCCTTTCGCGTTCGCACCTGGGGTGAAGCTTTTTGACGACGACCAATCAACAATCTCCAGCACAAGGCTTCATAAATGATCATCTTTGGTTGTATATATTGTGTGAGTGGGGAATACTATATTTTTTGTCTAACTATTTTTGACCAATAATTTTTCGCAACTGCCAAGTCATATTCCGTGTCTGGAATAACGAGTATTTCAAGGTGCTTTCCTGGGCACTGCATGCCTAACTACCACTGTCAAGTCTTCTTGTGCGCTCCGGTCTCAGGTTTGTTTCCCTTGTGCACAACCGAAAAAATCAAAACCAAGGTCCCCTGTAGCATTTACCTTATGAATTAAATATCTAGAACCAGAGTGATAATCGTTGGCTTCTGCGATATTGTTGGTCGCCCATTATGTGCATTGAAGACGACATGGATTTGCACTCTGTTGCCCGTTCTTGCTGGCCAAAGGGAGCTTAACTTGAATTCTTATCAAAATAATTCAGTAAGGTGATTCCGCATGGTCCAATGCCCTTTGATTTCATTTTGAGGTACTTAAAAGTGGAAGTGCCCAAACTGTCATCTCGGTTCATTTTAAGAGAAACAACGTTCGGAAATTTGATTGATCTAGAAGTTGAAAATTCCTCGAACCGATGCTTCTTGGAGATGCTCCCTGAATCCTTTCAAGCTTCTCTAGTACCAGCAGAAAGATTACGCCCAATTAACATAGGACTAGCTAGGAACTCGCGTAGGACTAGTGTCACTACTGTTCTCTAGCACCAGTGGAAAGATTGCGCCCCAATTAGCATATATGAGGAGCATCCTCGATTGGTTAGTAAGCTTGTTTCTTGATAATTTATCCTTATGTTGTTTCTTGCGAAGCATTCCCTGTATAGTGAACAATCTCGATCATCATAAATATTGAACTCCACGGCTTAACTCTTTTTTTTTTTTTTTAGCTAAGTCAAAATATTAAAGCCAAAAACAGTAATTACAAGTAATTACCAGGGGACCCTAGGATCCCAGACCCTGTAGAGAACTAAAGGGCAGACAAAACCTCGAAAAATCTAAGGAATATAAATGGACAAAACAGGCCCTTACATGAAAACGTAAAAACCTATAACACCCGTTAAACTTCAATCATTAATATCACACTAACTCCAAGGACCCTACAGAATACTCATGTCTGTAGCAATCATCGTTCTAGCAACATAACTTCATTTAAAATTGCGTTTATTCGATTGTAAAGGTCCACGCACTTTACTACTTCTCGATGTATTACCATTAACTGGTGCAGTAGCCAACTTCATATTTATAAAATTCAAGACTCTCTGAGCTTCTACCTCCGCAATAGGGTCAAACCCTTTATCTTTGTTAGGGGAGTTTATTATAGACCCCCCCCCGGAATATAAGGTACAATCGCCGATCGATTAATATCAGCATCCATCCCTTCATTATTATCAGTTTCAACTTGTTCCACATCCTCATTGGCTACCTTCTCCGCTAATTCATCAATAAGATTATTTGCTGCGGCATCTATAATTTCTTGAGCGAACTTTGACATACGTATTTCCTCTTCCGAGAGATTCTCTTTAGATTTATTTGTACGTTTACGTCTTTTATTGTTACCAACAACAACCCCCTGTCTAATTTCAAGATAGTAGGATCATCAACTACTATTACCGAGTTTTGAGTAGTAGGGGCGACAACTAAGGTACTGCTCTCCGATACAATAGTTTCAGGTATGATTTCATTCACAACAACTCCATCAGCTCCAAGAACCAGTGAGATTATTCTCGATTGATGACTACAGATAACAACTTCAGGAGTTAGAGGCCCAACATCTTTAGATGACTCATCATAAACATTTTCCACTTCTTCACCCACACCTTCTTGGTTGTCGCCCATCATATCATCTGCCTCAGTTCCGTCCATATTTTTAAGAACATCAAACTTCCCAGTGTTTACGTTACCCGAATTTTCAACACCGTTGTCACTGAATTTAGTTTTTGTACCCTTAGCTAATTCGAATACAGATTGTCTTCTCGCCTGTAACGATTTATTATTGTTGTTGACTTCTTCAGTTGTTGGGGGAACAAAGTCTTTGTTCCTGTTACCTCTTCTACGATCTCTAAAATTATTATCTGCTATATTACCTGACTTGGTAGCAACAATATTTTCGGCTACAAGCCGTGATTTAGCTTTACATTGATCAATAGAATGACCTAAAACCTTGCAGTGCTCGCAAAACCCAGGATGTTTTGGAATTTCCACCACTTGTGCATAACCCTCGGGATCCCAACTTGATTGAACGTAAACAGTTTTATCAATCGGTTTTGAAAAATCAATCTCAACTAAAACTGATGCATAATATCCAAACGTCTTCTTCAAAGTTAGTTCATCGACTTTGACAGGTTTACTAAGGGTGGTCGACATACCTAGCAGAATTCCGCTTCCGTCCAATACTCTTGCCTCAAACCTCGATATTGAACCCAAACAAGAGTCGACGAAGCTTTTTGTTTGCCCTGATCAAAACCGGGCCCATGGTTGAACACGAATTGCATGGATGATTGGTGTCTGTTTTACTGTCGTCTCTATGATGTATGGACCTTCGTCCAATACTTTTTTAGCATCATTAGCGTTAGAAAAAGTCATCGTGAAAAATCCTTTAGGTAATGGAATAAATCTACAACTGCCATTAATTTTCCATTGTGATAATAGGGTTTGTGTTGCGATCTCGAACTTCATATCAATTTTTTTTGTGTCAATACGACCAATCAAACTGTGTTTCATGTCTGCCAAAGCTTCATCCCTTTCCTTTCCCGGCGATAAGAGCTGGTTTTGGTAAAGAATTGAGATCAACAAAGGTTGGTTCTCTGCTTCGAATAATATTACTTGTGACAGCATCAAGGTATTTAGAGATTCTAGGGGGATCCAGGGGATGATCTCCCATTGTAATAACGATTAAACGAAGCCAAAACTGCGTGTAAGAAAGCGAAAAACTGACATGTTGCTCATAAAGCATAAATCGGCGTTCTTTTGCAAGTGATGCCAACACCAGATTGTTGCTCGATAATTTTGCGGACGAAATATTTAAGCGGAATTTTCACGTGCTTTCACTTACTTTGGACACGAACATGTTGCGGATAAATGTTTACCGAAAATTTAATTTCCAAAGACTTCTCTATACACGAACTCGATCAAGTTGCGGATAAAACTCAACGCAACAATTTTCCAGGAAAGTCTGAATTTTAATTACATTACTAAGTTATACGAGACGGGAGTGATCGACATCATTGTCTACATACCGTCTGTGCTGATGATCTTCCGAGAATCTCTCCCATTATAATTTTGCGATTTTGCGTATGTACGCAATATATGTTTCTCACAAGTCATCGGCAAGAAAAGTACTGGTTCGTTGAATCTGCAGCAGCTTAATAAGTGGAGAGTCAAATGCTTTATATGCTCTCGTTGTTTCCACCAAAATATGTTCATGTATGATGAACAGTCCGGCTTATTGCTTGAATTTGCTGTAAGCAGTGTCCCTTCCTAAGTGCGGCTGATGCTCTAACACTTGTTGTATAGAAGTTGCCCCCACTAGCATATATGAGTGGATGCACGGCTCGTTTATGCTAGTAATTTTTCCGAACTTGCACCCACCACAGTTGGGGGCGCAGTCAGTTGTGGCTGTAGAGACCCGGTTTGTTCATACAAATTATGATATGGCTCCCGTAATCCATAATGTCTAAACCATTTGTTGGAGGCAGACAAATTGTTGTACCAAATTTGTAGATCATCTTTTCATCAGTGTAACTTTGCAACGCGAATCAAACACGTCTGGTTGAATAAACCTTGGTAGTGTGGATGCCCTTATTAGCATGTACCGGTTGTGGTCAGTCTGGAAATAACCACGCTAATGCTTTAACCAACGGGGCATCCAGGATGGATAATTATTCTGGTCTGCTTCACCAGAAGCGGTTCTCTATACGCGCCAGAAGTCCAGTATCCTATCACATTACAGAAGTATGAAGTGAATTTGCATACGAGAAATTCAATTCCAGTAAAAGTAGCCTGTAATCATTTGTGAAGTAATGCCCCCTGAAAGGGTATAGCCTGTAATCACATTACAGGAAGTAAGTACCACAGATAGGCACAATCAATAACAATCTCCAAACCGTTTAGCGCGCGGCATCATATTAAGCGTTTACGCTTGCATCTGGGGTGAAGCCCATATGTTCACGGCCTTAATGAACGACATTTTTTTCGTTGCGTGATTTTGAATTTATCCACCAGGTTTTCTCCCCCAAAAATCGTCATGAGGTAAATAGTGTGACATGTTGATAAACTGCCACGATATTGGCAACACCCGGGCTGTAGATGATTGCCAAGCAAGAAGTAACCAGCTGGTGTGAGTTTACGCCGAGGTGTTACATATCTTGCCCCTAGTGATGGTCATCGCGGTTGAAGTACGTAACTCGCCCCAAGCAAATAATGAATGACATGCTGCTTAACGCTCCCACAAGGGTGCATTTCCATGCTGCACTATGCTCACGCATGGTATGAGTATCTGGGTTTTATGCTATCTTGAATTCGCGTAGGGGGCCAGTCCTGCTATTCAAAATTCGTGCAAAATTGCTAGAACTTGTGTAGGACTAGGGTCGCTACTGCTTTAGCATGCGTAGAAAGATCGATTCTACTGCTAGAAGTCGCGTAGGAATAGGATCATCGATACTGTTCTTAGCACGCGTAAAAATGCTTTAATCCTATTGTCAGAATTCGCATAGGATATGGGTTACTACTGTTCTCGAGCAGTAAGATTGGAGTGGAATTTTGTTCTGGTAAAGGCTTTGAGACTTCAAAGCTGATTAGTTGTGCATCAAAGTTCTGTATTCATCAATTCAATAATGAAGTGAAATGTGTACAGTTTGACAAACAAAATTGTCAAATATACATAACAATTCAAATGGAAAGTACAGACAATAGACACAAACATAAGAGTGATTGTAAGTTAACAAACTGTTGAGATTATTAGTCCCACATTGTTAGACAATCTAAGATCCTGCGGTTTATATTCTCTTAGGGCCTCTCCACTCATTGCCAATTGGTTTTGAGTTGGATGTCCGTATTCTAACATGATATCAGAGCAGGCTATTTGCGACGAGTTTTTGACCGCGCCTTTACTCCGCGTCACCCGATTTAATTGTCCACGTGTTAGACCCAACGAGGCTACACGTGAGGGGGCGTGTTGAGATTATTAGTCCCACATTGTTGGGCAATCTAAGATCCTGCGGTTTATAATCTCTTAGGGCCTCTCCACTCATTGCCAATCGGTTTATAATCTCTTAGGAAATTAGAATATGGGCATCCAACTCAAAACCAATTGGCATGGTGTTTTATGGATCGTGAGAAGGATGATAGTTATATTTGGGCATTGGAAACTTTGAAGCTTCTCTACCACGAAGACGAAACTCCAGGGGTTATAGTCACCGACAATGAGCAAGCAATAATGAACGCCGTGAGGATAGTCTTTCCCAATGCACAAAATTTCCTTTGCACTTGGCATATACAATGCAATCTTAGAAAGAATTGTAGAAGTCATATCCAAAAACCGAAAGCAAAGAGAGGAACTAAACGTGAGAAAGAGGAAGATGAACATCTTAGCAAACTAACTAAAGAGGAGCTAGAGAAGGAGAAAGAGAAAGAAGACGAAGAATGGAAAGAAGGTGAGATTAAGTTTGGGTTATTCATAAAAGCGTGGGATAAGGTGGTTTGGTCGATGAGTGTGGGAAGATATGAGTTAAACTTGAAGGATTTCGAGGATGATTGGGGGACTAATTACCCCAAAGTAGTGGAATATTGCAAGAAACAATGGTTGAGGCCACACAAAGAGAGGTTTGTGTATGCTTATACTTACGACTATAAACATTTCAAACTTGAATCCACAAGTATGGTAGAGCAAGCTCATGGGAGACTAAAAGGTCTACTTTTCACGAGTCAAAATGGGATTGTGACAGTGCAACATGCTATAAATGTACTTTGGAGTGCTACAAATGAATGAAATGGATGTGTTTTTTTGGGTGTATTCTCATTTGTTCGGCATCATATTTATTACCAAACCCTGCCGGCTCTCCCAGGGTCGGCACGGTATTATTTCAAATCGGGGATCGGGCGGCGAATGCATGACAAGAGACAGAAAAAGTCTGCCTCGATATGGCCGGCAAGGTCTGGCTTTCGCCAAGCTGCCAGCGCTTTCTACGCCGGCAATGTTTATGAAATTTACCATGCCGGGTAAGAACTCCCTTAAAAAAGATTGTTCCTGGATGTTTTTTTCTATCAAGCCGGCAAGGTCCTGGTTTTGCCAGGTTGCCGTCTTTTATTGCGCCGGCATTGTTATTGAGGAGAACCATGTCGGCTAAGAACTCCCTCAAAAATTGTTCATGAATGTTATTTTCTATAAAGCCGGTAAGGTGTATTATAATATCCATGCCGACAGAACAACCGTCGGAAAGCTTTTAATATATGATAATGCCGACTATGAGGACGCCGACAAGCTTCTAATTTAGGGAAATGCCGACTATACATCGGATACAAACCTTAATTAAAGCATACAAACGTTAAAAACTTAACCCTAACATATTTGGGACATAGATAGTATCTTTTTCCGGTACACAATTTCTTAGGAGAGGTAATTAGCTTCATCCTACCGTCGCAACATGGATCTGTGCATGGTAGAAGGTTGATTTTAGCAACTTCATCTTCATATGGAGCTACACGCTCATCTATCCAATAGAAAAACCCACAACAAGTGCATTTTGAAGCATACGGCTGATATACACCTCCTATTGCAGCTTTCATGAGAAATAAGAATCCCTTACAACCTTCAATAGTGCATTTGCTTCCTTCAAAGGGACAATCGTTTGCAAAATGACCACTTAGTGTACAAAGACTACAAATATTTGGTGGTGAAACTTCCATTTTTTATGCAAGGTTGAAGATGAAGTTGGGAATGCTTTTATAATAACAACAAACCTAATATCTTGATTTTGAAATTTCTAGCCGTTGAGCATTCAATGGGTTGTACTTTGTACCTAAAAGGTGCAACTAACATTTAGGTCGGCAAGGTATAGATTTCATACCATGTCGGCCTTAAGTACTTTGTCTAAAACTGCATAAACAAAATAATAACTTCTAAAGCAACTAAAACTGAAAATTAAAATAAGTTTAACAAGTCTAAAACCACAATCTAAGAGTTCAAAACATAATGTAATAGTTCAAACCACAATAAAGTTTCTAAAGCAAGTAAACATAATAAACTTTAAGAATTTCAAGGATCCTTCTCATTGTTGTTATCTTCCTCCCCATCACTAGCTTTTTCACTGGCATCAGCTTTTGTTTTTCCCTTCCCCTTCACTGGACCTATGTAGTCACCATCCTCATTGTAATAGGGGTTCACTCCAGAAAAGTCACATGCCCTGAAAAAAGTTCTTGGATCAACCTCCTCTGATGATGTGCATTCTTCATAGTTGAGGGGATTGCTAGACCTGTTCATAAACCTTAGAAATTCTTCTGATTTTCCTTACCCATCAAACATAACTTTCTAAACGGGCAATTCTCTTCAGTTTCATCTTTAGGATCTTCTAAATTAGGATAAATTGTGTCCAAATATTAAAATAGCTCTTCGCATCGTTAACAAGACAAGGTAGATCTTCTTTTGTTTCTCCAATCTAAACAATGCACAAATAAGATATATGAAAACAAACAACACAACACCGTTGATCTTCTTCCACCTGCCCAAGCAAGGTAGATAAAGCTAAGCAATGGATTACCACCATATGGTCGGCAATGTGTTAACCAACTACAAATCACTAACCAACTACCTTGCCGACAAATAAAAAGTTCCTGGAATGGTCCTATTTATGAAAGATGCCGACTAATAACTTAGGAAATTAAGGTTTCTCGATGCCTAACGTTGGCATGATACAAGTCTAAAATCACGCTCACCAAATATAACCCGGCATGGTTGGTTATTATACCTGCGGCCTCGGTTATTGTCCAACAAATAAGCCATGGATCTGATGAAAATTCGGCATGTTATTCATCCCGAGACCATGCCGGCTCTTTCAAAATACCAATGGTCGGCGTGTTGTTCAACTATCGACCTTGCTTGCCAAAAAATCGAAAATCAAAATTTTCGATTTCTAACCTAATCTAACAATCATATACAACAAAACAATAATGGGTTTGAGTTTATAAATCACTTACAATCTTCTTTTCGCCTTTAGAGGTTTCTTTTTCAAGATCTTCAAGGATTGCATTCTTGGGTTTTTACTCGTTCCAACCTTTCCCTTACCTTTTCCTCTCGATTTGGATCTTTTCATGTTACCATTTGAATCTCTCTTTGTCTTGGATCGTTTAGAATCAACCATTTTTTGTAGAAAATCAAAATTGAAAATTTTGGTTGATTTTAGGTTTTTGGAATGAAAGAGAAGAGGATAGGGTTTAGAGAAGAAGGATTAGAGGAAGATTAATCAGTTTTTAGTTTTTAAGTTTAGGGTTTAGTTTTAGGTTAATTAGTGTAGGGGTATTAAAGTAACTTTACCACGTTTTGGCCTCCCTTAGTAAGGGCACATGTCCATTTAAATTTGGGTATACCCCAATTAGTTTGGGTATACCCCAAGCAAGCCAGGTTTTATTATGCTTCAAAAAACAAACCCAGTTTTATTAGAGGCATTGCATTGTAAACAAACCGCCCTTTCCTGTAGTCATGAAAACAAAACCGCATTGCAAACCTTTCAAGTGACGGATATATATCCTCATAATTAACACAGTAAATCACAAATAATCCACACATCAAATAAGTAAAGGCTTCGTTCTTTTTGGACACTAATAGGAATGAACAAAGACTTGTTTAATCCAAAATAAGAATCAGAGTTAGGAAATTATTCCGAATAGTTAGTGATACGTTTCGTACCTCGACTTAAAGATGGTAATTGGTTGATCAATTAATTCTTCGATAATTTGTTTGTATATG